>VXBT01005021.1:0-55255 GCA_013400235.1 Oriolus oriolus
CATGATTCTGTGATTCTGTGGTTTATTACCAGTTGTGGTTACAAGAAAGGTTGAAAGGAGGATCTGGGGAACAAGAGGGCTGTCAGCCTGATCTCAGTGCTGGGTAGGGTCATGTGGCAGATCATCTTGAGTGCTATCTTATGGCATGTGCAGAACAACCAGGGGATCAACCCAGCCAGCATGGATTTAGCAAAGGCAGGTCCTGCTTGACTAACCTGATCACCTTCAATGCCAAGGTGACTGGCTAGTGGATGAGCAAAAGGCTGTGGATGTTGTCCACGTGGACTTTAGCAAAGCCTTTGACACTGTCTCCCATAGCATTCTGCTGGAGAATTCATGCCTTTCACAGGTGCATTCTTTGCTGGATTAAAAACTGTCAGGATGCTGAGGCCCAGAGAGTGGTGGTGAGTGGAGTTACATCCAACTGGTGGCTGGTCACCAGTGGTGTTCCCCAAGGCTCAGTACTGGGGTCAGCCCTGTTTTATGTCTGTATTGTGACCTAGACAAGAGGTCGAGGGCAAGCTCAGTAAATTTGCAAATGACACTAAGTTAGGCAGGATTGCTGAGCTGCTGGAGGGCAGGAAAGCTCTGCAAAGGGATCTGGCTGGATTAATGTTCTAAGGCAACTGGATGAGGTTCAACAAGAAGTGCCAGGTCCTGCCCTTGGGTCACAACAGCTCCGTGCAACACTATGGGCTTGGGACAGAATGACTGGACAGCTGTATGGCAGAAAAGGACCTGGGGGTGATGCTTGGCAGTCAGTTATGCATGAGCCAGTGTGTCCAGGTGGCCAAGAAGGCCAGTGGCATCCTGGCTTGGACCAGAAATAGTGTGGCCAAGGGACTAGGGCAGTGATTGTACCCCTGTATTGTCACTGGTGAGACCACACTTCAAGTTCTGTGTCCAGTATTGGCCCCTCACTACAAGAAAGATATTGGGGTGCTGGAGTATGTCCAGAGAAGGGCAACAAAACTGGTGGAGGGTTTGAAGCACAAGTACTTATAAGGAACAGTTGAGGGAGCTGGGATTGTTGCTAAATACTTCAAATTGAGATAAGCAATCTTCAGAGGTGAGTGGTAGTTCCACTTTTAAAAATTATTCATTATATTCCATGTATTTATCATGTTTACTTTTTTCTCTGTGACTTTTGTCATAAGATAGTTTGGCTTTACAATTTTAGTGGCATGTTAAGCCGGAATCTCTTGGGCCTCTGAGGGCAAATGCGCAAAATTGTCCTGAGTAAATAATCAGGATGTAACGTGGATTTAGGCTTTAAGCTGAGCAACATTCTGTTGCTTGTTGTGGTTTAGGTATCTTGTTATACATTATGTTCTCATTCATCATATATGAACAACTTCACAACTGTTATTTCCTTTCAGATTAAGCAAATCATGCCTGTGGTAGCCAAGGACAAAATTAGATCAGCAGAAAGTAGAAGTTATTTTTAAAATGAAAATAATTTATTTTGCTAGAGAAAAAATCTTCATCTGAAATAATTTGTATTTTTGACATACTTTCAGAAACAAATTTCTCTAAAATGTTATTACCTCTGCAAGTATTTAAAGCTAACCATTTATTGCTATGTTGTTAGTCTGGAATACTCAAAGTAAAATTTTGTGTGGGAGAATTTGTATTGTTCTATATTTTTTTGTTCAGAATTTTTTATTAAGTTTTTCAGATGGATTTTTATGTACTTCTGTTGCTGTTATATATGGGATGTTTGTCAGTCTTGAAGACAAGAGATAAAAAATCTCCAAATTTATAATTAATATGATCTGATTTATGCAAATTGATGTGTTAAACACTACGAGAGATCACTTTTCAGTAACTCATTTTAAGAATATATTTTTTTTGTAGTACCCTTCAGCAGAGGAACTCAAGTGACTTTATAAATGGAAATCAGTTAAACTTTTTGGTTCTAGAAGGTACACTACAGTCCTAAAACATCTAGCATTAGAGAATACCTCAGTACTGTGTGTTATCCCCTAGGGCCCAGTCCTGTTTATTACCTTTATTGATGATCTGGATGAGGGGATTGAGTCTACCATTTGCAAATTTTCAGATGAAATCCAGATTGGGTGCAAGTGTTGGTGTGCTGGTGGGTAGGAGGGCTCTGCAGAGGGACCTGGACAGGCTGGATTGATGGGCCAAATCCAACAATATGAGGTTTGGCAAGACCAAGTGCTGGGTCCTACATTTTGGTCACAACAAGCCCCTCCAGTGCTACAGGCTGGGGACAGAGTGGCTGGACAGTGGCCAGGCACAAAAGGATGTGGGGGTACTGATTGATGGCAGACTGAACATGAGCCAGTGTGTGCCCAGGTGGCCAAGAAGGCCAGTGGCATCCTGGGTTGGATCAGCAATAGTGTAGCAGGACTAGGGAAGTGATTCCTTTCCTGCACTTAGCACTGGTGAGGCCTCACCTTGAGTGCTGTGTCCAGTTCTGGCCCCCCAATTTAGGAAGGATGTTGAGATGCTGAAGCATGTCCAGAGAAGGGCAACCAGGCTGGTGAAGGGTCTGGAACACAAGTCCTGTGAGGAGCAGCTGAGGGAGCTGGGGTTGTTTAGCCTGGAGAAGAGAGGCTCAGGGGAGACCTTATTGCTCTCTACAACCACCTGAAAGGAGGCTGTAGCCAGGTGGGGGTTGGTCTCTTCTCCCAGGCAACCAGAGACAGGACAAGAGGACGCAGTCTTAAGCTGTGCCAGGGGAGGTTTAGGCTGAATGTTAGGACGAAGATCTTCAAAGAAGGGGTGATTGAACATTGGAATGAGCTGCCCAAGAAGGTTCTGGAGTTGCCATGCCTGGAGACGTTTAAGAAAAAAACTGGATGTGGCACTCAGTGCCATGGTCTAGTTGAAAAGGTGGTGTTAGGTCATAATTTGGACTCAGTGATCTCAAAGGTCTATTCCAACCTAACTTATTTGTGATTTTGTGATCAGACAATGAAAATTTCACAGATGCAACTGAACAAGAAAATTGGGAAAATTGGAATGTTTGAAGAGCAATGGAATATTTAAAGGGAAAAGTAACATCTATTATTTTCTTTCTGTAAAGATCACTGGCTCTTTATGGATTTGTATATTTTAGATATAGTAGAAACTGGAAACCATGTGCATTACCTCTAGAGATCTCTAAATGACAGTGTCAATACTTAAATCATACTCATATTAAAAGAGAGCACAACAACACCGAGGAAGGGACATCTCTATCTTTGTGTTTGTGATTGTTAGAAATTGCATTTCTGTATTTATTTTTTCCTAACCGTTTGCAATTTGTGTTAATTAAGTCTGAAATATGAATATTCCCATATATGAACCAAGGCATAGAAAAAGCCTTCACTACAAGATTGTCCAAAAATCTTGCTGGTGTCTTTGCCTTTGTGCTTCCACAATCTTTTTCAATATAGACCTAATCCTAAATATTTTATCAGTCTTAAGGTAACCACCAAAGGAGTCTTTTAAGTGGCGAGAATAGTCCATCCCATGGTTCTTACACTATATCCAACCCACTGTATTTCCACCTTACATGCTACAGGACCTGTAGCTGACTCATAGCAGCTGAAATTTAGTAAAAAGTGTGATTTGAGAATATTCCCACTATACCATTGAGTATAGTGAGTCCTGGAGGACAAACTTGTAATTAAATAGAGTTCAGTTTGTAAAGGTGTTGCAACAACTTTTTCCTGTCATAGATAATGTCATCAACTCACTGCCTCTTGCCTGTTAGCTCTACAGACTCCATCCCATAAAACTGTCTGCAGCAACCTGAAATGTGAAATGTGAAAACACTGATCTGACACAGTGCATTCTGCCCTGAATGCTTTATGTTGCTATGCCCAGAGAAAAAGTATTTTCTTAAAAAATATTAAACTACTAGTTAATGTATTGTGTCTGACTTACCATGCAAACACTTCAGTATTTATTTCACTTCTTCCTGTTATTCCAATGCTACAAACTAGGAAAACTAGAGTCATGTGAACAGGGGGGTATTAGCTTGTATCCAAGGATGAATTTGAAAATAATTACTTCTGCCATAACTCTTGTGGTCCGTATGGATAAGGTACTATACTGGCACTAGTATCTACAGGTCCATCTGCACAGAGCCTCATTTTACTGCGTAAGGTAAAGCTTTGTAAACCCAGCCATCTGTTTTCAGTTTATTCCCCAGAACCTCTAAGTAAGACTGGGAAATAAAGATAAAATGTAAGGAGTTACTCTATTTGATACTATTGATTGTAAAAAATAATAAGAAAATATTAAAAATAATATTTGAATATTTTATATGATCATTTCTGCTTCTAAAATTTTTTTAAGTAAGAAATACATCCTTTGACAATGGTAGTGGCATCTGCTAAATACTATGTAGTCATAAAGACCTAATCCTCCTTCACCTTGCTGTAGAATGCAACTTCAACAAAGGTAACAGATTGACAGCACTGCACAATCAGTCTTCCTATATATTTTTCCTGTGATACTAATTAGGGGAAAATTTGTTTTGACTTTTACAGTGATTTCCTTTTGGTTTTAGGAAGACCTATGGATGTTTAAAAAAAATATTATCCTTCCATCCTATATTGGTGAACACAGGATTCTAAACACATTTGGTAGAGCCTACTTAATAGCTTGAGTACTTTTGATTAGTCCCAGCCATACATGTGTGTATTTATATATATATATACGCAAAAAATCCATTCTATGGGATGATTCATAGATCGATAACAGATTTGGTGCATTCCTTATATCCAGTACACTAAAACTCAGACACTGTGAGGCGCTGAAAACTGCTGGAAAACTTCTGCTTTGGCTAGCTTGGGATACCAGACAAAGTGTTAAAAGCTTGTATGTAACTGACTTATGTTTCTGTTTTGGGGAAAGCTGAACCCACTGTCCAAACTACACTGATTGTAGTCACCTGAGCTCCACTGACTACACCTCAGTTCCCACCTTGCTCTACACTTGTGGTATTAGTAAGAAGAGGAAAGGAACTTAACTGTTCTCCAAACTTGCAGCAAAGTATGCATCCTTTTGGAATATCTACCCTGCTTGAATCCATGGTAAGTACAGAGATTATACTCCTTGACCCAAACACATGTGGAAAATGAAAATATTGAGTGCAGTTATTCTTACTTTCTGCATGGAAGAGTAGAAAAAAGTATAACCTAATCTATTGTGAATTAGTATAATGGTGAGATAGTCTGCTCCTGCCTATGTTATATTAATAAATTAAATCACTACTATACTGATATTTACTTTGAAGCAACACAAAATGGTTCAGTTTTATGCAATTAAAACCACTTATATAATTACTTGATTCTAAAACATTCAATATCAATAAGGAAACACAATTTAAGGCTATTTTATTTCATCTCTATAATTTTAATAATATATGTAAAGTATCGGTGGCAAGGCACCAGAAGCAATTTTATACAGGCTACCCAGCAAGCAAAACAATAATGATCGGATATACATACAGAAAAACTTTTTAAAAAGTTGTAAAAAAGTTAAAAATGAGGTTTTTGTTCTTGAAAAGTCATAGTTTACAAAAAAAAAGTATAGGAAAGTAAGTTACCTCCTTAATTATCTGTTTTGTTGGGAATTTTCTTGTAAAGAAAACAATTTTGGTTTTGTGCGCTTGGTTATAATCCCCAAATTAACTTTGAGCTGTGTAATTATATTTATTGCTGTCATACTTTGGAAAGAGACAATTTTAACTCATCAAAAATATGCACCCTCTCCTCCCATCCCCCCCACCCTTGCATTAGTTTATTTGCTATGACAAGTCCAGTTCATATTGATAGATTTTATGTCTACAGAACTATTTCAAATGAACAGCTTCAAGTATAAATTAAAATATCTCAGAGGTGCACTGAGCTTCAAATTTTTATTGCAGCAACTAGTTACTGAGACTGGGAGTTCTCCTTAAAACCAAACATCAGTATTAAACCAAAACCAGGCTATAAATCTTTCATACTTCAGTTAGATTCCAAGCTGGACTCAGTGCAGGGTTCTGTGAATGAAGTTCCTTGTTCTTTCCTATGTACTGAATTAAGAAAGTAACTCTTTGCTTCCAAAGAAGTAGGACTTTAACAGCAACAGTTCATTTTTTCACTATATGTTTCTTTTTTTCCAATGGTTGCTTTTATTTGTTTATAACATAATTTTAAAAATCTTTATCTTCTAAGCAGAAACTATCTTTACAGGATGAGGTGAGGTTTCCACATTCTGGAAGAACCAAACAGCAGCAAAACCAATATCAGATAACCTTTTATTAATGACTATGGAAGCTGAGATCTAACAGTGATCCTGAGGCATACACCTAAAATCAAGGGTGCACAAAAATGCATTTCTAAGCAGGCACTTTCCTAAATTTGGCCTGTTATTTATGTTGTAGTGACAGTTCCCTAGCTCACTTGGGATGCCTTTCAAGTGTCAGTGAACCTTTATTCAAAATGAGGACAGGAAGATAAAAGTCTGACAGCTTTCTGTGGCAAATAAACTAGCAGTGTTGGAGTGAGGACATAAGACTGGATCTCTTCAAGGTTTCCTTTGAAGGAGACTTTGGTTCCAGAAAGATCTCATCTCAGCCAACAAGAAGACAACTTTCTTCAACCAGGGTGCTTTCTGTAAGAGCACAGAATCTGACAAATTGATTCAGTAAAAATCTTTGCTTCAGTCTCTGAGCTCTTGAAGGATAAAATTTGCTCATCTCCAAAAGCACAAGAGAGGAGAAGCCTCCTGGGGAGAGGGGCAGCTGTGGCTGGGCAGCTGGTGAGTGGTCCCAGGCACTGACAGCACAGGCGTGAGCTGTGTACTGGTACACCTGCAGATGCTTGGCATGTGTCCTGTTCACACACTGTTTACTGGAGTCCAGCAGTTTACCTCTAGCTTATCTGGAAAGCAGAAAACTTGAATGGGGACATTCCATCTCTTTGTGTAAGCATTAAAAAAAAAAAGAAAGATAAAAAGGAAAAAAATAGATGTGTCAAATAAAAGAAGATTATTAATTTCTTTAAGTAATTATAGTGAGATTAGATCATGGTATCAGGTTTGTCATTCAAGGACTTTATTGTTATACTAGCCTAGGTTTCCTTTTTTACTTTTTTCCCTATTAATCAAAATTAGAATTCTAATCTTCACCCCTTAGAATGGTTCAGTGAAATATGTGACTGAGATATAATATTCAAAAGCTTGCCACGCTAAGCTACTAAAAAAGGGGTTTTCTAATCAGTCAGAACTTCTGAATCATTCTACAGTCCAGCACTTCACAGTCCAAACTGCAAGTTCCTATAAGGCGCCTTAGCAGCGAATGTCAGTAAAAATTAAAATGAAAGAACAGGCATTTCATCAGTGCTTTATTCTGTTGAGACAGTTTTCATGGGTGGCACAACTATTCATACATTTGAATTGATCATGGTAATGCCTCTGTGCACTGACAATTGATACAAATGAGATAAAAAGGAACATTTAGTCATCAGATGATAACGTCTCTATTTAAAATTCTATCCTAAGTTAAATGGGACAATAACTGTCAGGAATTAATACTGAAGAGGACTAAATCTGAAGGTGCCTCTATGTGTTAAAAATACCCTGCCATTGACATTTTCACTATACATGTCAATTAAATTCACAATTACTGTTAGCTTTGAGGAATGATCGGAAATGTGAATGGGCCACAGAATCAGGAAACACACAAAAAAAGAAACTAATAAGCTTCATATTGTGAATATACAATTAAATAAAATTTAAAACAAAATTAGAAATACAACAAAATGTATAGTATGGAGATCACTACAAAACTTTCTGCTAAGCTCTAACTCTACCACATTCTGAAGACAATATTCTCGTCTCTGACTACCGCCAAGTAGTCACACTTTCTTTCAACAGCACATAGAAATCTCTGTTTTGAGATTATTTGATGCACAGGGAAATATATCAATATAATGTGGGAGAAATATGTTCTGAACAAATACTTGAATGTCATATGAGCATATCTTGGGTTTTGAGGGTATAATACTATTCTATTATTTTTTAGTTGTAAATGTAATTATTACTTTAGTGATTCTGTGATGAAGAATGTTGAGTGTCATATGGGACATGACATTATTTATTTTCAGTGGCATGTTTTTACAGACACGTCCTCTGTAAAATTTACATTTTGATTCATTGAGGTTTTTAATCTGATGCTGAAAGAACTGGATTAGCACTCTGTAGAAGTGTGGGTGCTCATTCCTTCTTTTGTCTACAGTCATTAGCGCTAATTGGTATCCATGTAGCTGGACAGTGAACAAGGTCAGGAACAGATCTAGGTTAAAACTAACCCAGCAAAAAATGAGGTGCTGGTGGTGGAAAGCTTAATTTAACTCAGTCTGGCTGTTTTATGGCTCCTTAAGTGCTTTTAGTGGCTTAAGGGGGAGGGAGCAAAGGACTGCTGAGGAATGGTGAGGGTAAGTTTAGAGACTATACAAGTTTATGCAAGCTTGAAGTGTTCACAGAGCCATACTAGTGTTCACCTTGGTAACCTCTTGTGAATCCATCACTGCTGTGCAATTTCAGAACTAAAAATGCTTTTAAAACTCCAGACTTTAGTTAGAAAATTGCTAGAAGGAAATAAAGCATAGAATGAATCACCCCATGACAATGAAGTTTTGTCTACTATTGTGTGCATTTTTTAATCCAGCTGCTTCAGCTTGCATTAGCTAACTACATCTTCCTCTCCTTAGAAGTAATTTTTGTGTGCAAATCATCTCAAGAAAAAAGGCAGTCATCAGTAAGAGAAAATTTATTTTTCTAATGCAAATTCTGGTTTATTATAAGAGCTATAGAGTTTAGCTCACTATGTATAATGTAATCCTTAGAAATAAAATAGCGGCATTAATTTTGAGATAGACCGTTCACATATCATTTAAAACATAAATGACTGGGTAATACTGAAAGACAAATCAAAGACAAAATACTGCTCCTACTATTTAAGGCTCTATTTATGCTGTAGGGGGAGACTAGGATTTTTTTTTCTACACTGAAATTGAAGTATATTTTTAAAAGCAGAAAAAGAAAAAACCATGGATGTGCAAGAGACCTCTTTGATCCTGATCCAAATGCCTTGTTACAGAAAGTAGCATTATCATATAATCTTATCTGAAATGGTATCAGGCTCCTACATCAACTTCCTGATTTTTTGCTTGAAAGTCTTTACCAAAATCTCACTCTTTTAATATTCTAAAACTTCCAAATTTTTCAACTCAAGTGACCAATTAACTTACATGACTAGAGAATCCAAATTTATTTGACAATGTCTGGTTTACTTAGGGTCTTGGCAATCTGATTTCATCTTTTTTGCCTCCTCCAAGACATATTCTTAATAAAGAAAGGTGATACAACAATGATAGTATTAATTGCTAATTCTGATTTTCCAAACCCAGGCTTTGCTTGGCAAAATGACTAAAGTTCCCTTTCTTTCACATAGTGTGGTAGGATATTCAGGGAGTTCAGGGAGAAAAGCAGGGGTGTGTTTTTGTTTCAGTGGAAGCACCTGCAGTTGCCTCATACAGTGGACTTGCTTGTTTCTGTGTGATTTGTCTTTTGGGTACAAGTGGAAGATGAGGTGCTGACATGAAGATATCACACACTTTAGAATTTTGCTTATTTTTGAGTCTTTTGAATAAGAAATACTTACAGGGGAGCATTCCCAAAGTCAGTAAAGGTGAGGCCATGTTGTTTTGGTGGGGATGAGACTGGAGCCATGAGGTTATGAGCCATGGTGTGCTACTCGCCCTTAGGGCCAGCTGGTAGGCCATGGTCCATTTTACTACCAACTATTAATGATCATAGTCAAAAGGATTGATTGGACTGTAAATTTTGCCTTTATTCCCAAACTGGTGAAATAACTCACTTACTTTTTTTCTAGACCATGCACACAATTCCTCTTTATCTCAGTTTAGAGAAGAAATCACTTTGCACAGTAGCAATACCTGTCACCACCTGTGGATGCAGGAGTGTACTCAGTGAAAAATAAACATCTCTTTTAGCTATGACATCACAGCTGTATTTTCTCAAACACCACATGATAGTTCCTGTATTCTGTCCTTGTAAAATGTTATGAAAAGATCACAGTTTTTTTAGAAAAGTGAATTGCTCAAAAGAAATATGATTTTAAAAACAAATATATAGGTACTCCTGTATTTTGTTAGATTTCCTACTAGCTTTTTTTTTTGTTGGCTATTAGTTTGATAAAACATCTAGAATTATTTCTGTCACTTGAATGGAAAAAATATTCAAAACTCTGTAGTCTAATAGTCAAGATTCTGTACTCTAAAGATTTACAAAATCACATAATAATTTATATTTGTCAACATGAAAGTTAAAACCTGACAAACAGTACTGTTCTGATGTTTGTGAAGACAGACAAAATTTTGGGTGTAATGCAAGTCTATTTTACATATAAAATTTATCCTGTATTTTCAAAATAATCCTGGAATAAAAAGTATGTTGCTCTCAAGACCTATTCGTATTTCAGGGCAGCTGTATCTTTATTTTCTTATTCAGTGCTCTTATTTTTGTATTTCTGTGTGACACCAATCTTGTAGAAACATACTACTTACATCTGCTAAAGCATTTCATATAGGTTTAAGAGGTTGTTAGAATTCTCTCCTTATAACAAGCAGTATTTGGTACATTCGTAATATTATGCTTTGAACTAGAATAAATGCTCCTTGCTGTGCAAGCAGCACCATCATTATGAGGTGATAAAACACTTCCTTTATCTTCTTTATTTACATCTGAAGTAGAATTAACAGCAGTAATAGCAGCAGGCCTACGCAGGATATGGGGAATTTGATTGAATTTTGTTGTAAAATGAGTGTATAGCAGAGTTTAGCCAGCTGATACGGACTCACTTACTCATGCTTCAGCACTTTTTTTCACTTCTGAGATGAATTTATTTAATTTTCAACTGGTCTGAGCTGTTCAATCAGAAAAAAAAAACCAAAAACCAACCCAGAAATTTTCAAGTAAAACTGTTCTAGCAAATTTTTTATATTGTAGAATTCAGCAAGAAATGATAAGAGTTTGGAACTGCTATCTCACTCTTTTCCTTTAAGCCCGGAATTTAGAAAGCAGAAGCAGAAATGTCTTCCATTTAATTAGTATACAGAAAGCACATGAACTGCATATACATTGCCATTGGCTTCATCTTTTTGATCACAGACAGCTGCTGACTGAAGGGGACTTAGGAGAATGGTGGACTCAAACTCGTTAGAGGGGGTAAGTGCTGCAGCCACAAGTAGTATCTTGGGAGGTTCAGGATGTAGATTAGGAAAAAAGTCTTCACTATAAGGATATTTCCACTTTGGAAAAGTTCCTGGAGAGAGGCAGGGAGTCTTTCTCCATTCTTGGGGCTTTCAAGACTGTGTTACACAAAGCCATGACTGAACCAGTCTAGTTCTCTCAATAGCCCTGCCCCATGCAGGAGAAGCAGATGAACTTTTGCTTGATTATTGCTCGAAGTGGGCCACGTACAGAGAAAAATTCCAACGAGTGTTTCTGTGATTTTACAAAATAGCTGAAATCCCATAGCACAACATGCAATACATATAGGATTTGTTTAATCCTATCAAATTCCCATCTTAGTCTTTCAAACTCAGTTCACTTAAAGGCAGATTTTGGAATTTAAGAAAATACTGGTATGGATAAGGCAGTCACATCTTTGTTCTGGATTATCGCTTTATCTAACCATATTTAAAATCAATTTTAGCACATATGTTAGCAAACATTTTAGATATTTCAGAGGGGTACACAGAGAGGATAATTTATTGTACTGAGGAGAGAATGGTTGGATAAAAATTTTCACCTAGTTTTAGACTTACAGGAGTTAGACTTTCATGTCTAACACAGCTAGAGACATATGTTAATCAATCAGGAAAATCTAGCACTTCGTGAGGGTATGCTGGTTTTTCTGATAGCTGTCTAAGATAGAGAACATGAATCACATTCTGAAAATGCTGGTTTATCTGCATTATGGAGTTTCCAAGATGACTTAGACACAAAGATTTTAAATACTTAGACCAGGGCACATGAATACAGGGCTTGACACTGTATGACAGAAAATATTTTTATTTTATACAACAAAGAGTGAGAGGAAGTCAAGTAAGCTTACAGCTTACCATTCTAATTCAAACCTTCATAACCTCAATACTGTGTTTTGGGATATCTGATGCCAGTACATTACCTTTAAACTTTTAAAGAAAGAGGCTTTAAATTATTACTGTGTTTGGAGGTAAAACCACTTCAAATAATTTCAGCTGCTTTGATCCTGTTTTTATTTTCCCTATGATGTATATAAGAGAAAGTCTAAAGAAAAAAAAAAGGGGAAAACTTAATAGCTTAAACTGTCATTATACTATGTAAGCACATGTTGTATAATAATAGCAACAGTGAAAAAGAGTAATGTGGACAACAACTCTGTTTTGTGACAAAGCATCTTGCACGTTCCTTTGGATAAATCCAGTTTAAACTTTCCCTTGATCAATTATTCAACAGATTCCATGAAAGGAAAAAAGTCTTTATATATTCCTATTCAACTGTAATGTGAGGTACCTTCATCTTCATAGCTGTCTTTTGGTGACTTGGTCAGAGGCATGGCAATGCATTTTGATTTTAACTGATGTCAACATAAACAATTTAGTCTTTAGATTTTCATTGTTACACCCATCAGACCTCTGAGATACAAAGGATGACATGATAATATTTAGGCTGAAGCATACATCATGAAGGCAATGTTGAGTTATACGAGGAACAATAAATATTTGATCTTCATAAAGACAACAACTTGACAGGTCAAGAAAAATTGTGAAAAAAAAGAGTCACCCGGCCATTTATACTATGCTCTAATAAGTCCATTCACTGCGCTGGAATCCATCACTCTCTTTAAATCATTGACCTGCATCTTAGTACTCAAGTGATGCACATCTCTTATACAACTACAGAATAGTCAGTCTTGGTCTAGATATTTTTACCTTGCAACTGAGAAGCTATTTTAAACAGTAGTTGCTGATTCCTGTGTGATTAAAGTTAATTTTCATGTGGTAGTGAGGGCATGAGTGAAGCTGAAATAAGTTTTGAAGTATTCTTGTGTGGTCAGTATTGAAATGAGTTGATAAATTCTATAGGATACAGCTCTAATTATTATTTTATATGTATTATACCAGTCTATTGGAATTTTTCAGAGATCTTCATAATTATAAATCTAAAACTGAAGTGAAGAATGTATAGGCCCTGCTGCCTAATGATATCTGTTTTCATAATGTAAGTACAGGTCTTGTACCCATTAATAAAATTTTACTGCAGATCTCAGTGTATTGTACTGGCATTCCTCATATGTGTTAGATAGGCATTTGGCATATATATGCAAGTGTAGCAAAGTAGGCAGCTGACAGAGCAAAAGCACCAGAAGGCAGCAGTTTGTTTTGATGTGCTGTATCTTAGCCATCTGGGGAACGAGGTACTACTAACAGAAAGAAATACAACTAAGGGTATTTAAAGAATCTCACAGAAACTGCTGTAAAAGTATAAACCTAAAAGGCATAGCTATTACTGTTTATTGATTCTTTACAGAAAGATTTACTCACAGTGTTTCTGAATTGAATTTCTGATTAATAAATTCCTTGGTGACATTTACTGAATATTTTCTTACTTCCTTTTTAAGAATTTGCCTCTCACAGCTTTGGCATTTGGGTCCATAATCATAGATTTGGGTAAAATGAATTTAATATTACATGGATTATATTACATTGTTGTTGTCATGGTGCGTATGCATACTATGGAATTAGTCTTAATTGGCATTATTGCTGTATGCAGAGTCCTGATAGGGTGAGCAGCTCATTCTAATAGGGACAGTAGGGGATGCTCATAAGCAAAAGATAAATCCCAGTGGAGTTACATTGCTGTAGAAAGAAGCAGGAGCCAGGATTTTTTTTACCAATTCATTCAGAAAAGTAACAGACATTTTTTGGTGAAAAATAAAGAAGAAAAAAGAGCAGGAGAAAAAAAAATACGCTTAATGTGCCTGATCTGGTAATAAAGGTTCCTGTTGAAGTCTACATTGTTTTTCATATGAAGTCATCACCTCAGAAAAGCACATTAAACTCTTCTAAGATTCAGAGTGGAATAAAATAAGAGGAAAACTAGTCAAAAGGCTAAGAACTTAAAAGAAGTGGCGACTGGCTACAGTGCTCTTTAGAAAGGGAATAGTGTACAGAACAAAACAGGCCTGGTAGCTTTTTTGAGATGCGAAATAACCTGTGAGTCTAAAAGGTGGAAAAGGCGGGCACAAGAAACTGAATTTCACTAAAAATCCCCCCCACACCCTTTTTTTTTTTATAAGGAGGAGACATGTTTCTAAACATTTTCTCATGAAAACAAAAAGAAGAAGGAGCGGCAAGGAAGAGATTCACTATGGCTTCATGAACTAAAACTAGCTCATTCACCATGGAAAAAACCAAGAAAAGTGACAAAGGACAATATCTGCCTAAATAAAGCAAGCAAGGTTAATGTATCTTTGCTTCATCAGTTCAATCATACAAACACAGAATTCAGCAGGACTTACATTATTTTTTTTCTCAGTCTTTGTTTTGCCCAAATAAAAAGCTGACATATGTCTTATTTGCAGGTCTTGTTAATATATGTATCTGCCCTTGTTATAAGACGAGGCTAAATGCACAGATAAGAAAGGTTAAGGCACAGATTTCAGCAAGTGAGAGAATTTTCTCTTCCTGCCTTGCAGCTAGCTCAAAGATTTCCTCTGAAAAACTTATTTAGCCTCCAAGGTTGTGGCTGTGGAGTTGCAATTTATTTTTAGTGATTTTAAAGCATACTCTAAATTAAAAATAGAAACAATTTCATTCAAAAATGCCTAGCGAGGGTTACTTGCAAGTACTATTTTTGCCTTATCTTACTACTTAGTATTTTAGCAAACAGCTGGTGCAAACAGGAGGGAAAATAGATGAGCTTTAACGGCCTGTCTGGCTGACTGACTGGTAAGTGCTGTTGAAACGCTCTGTGTTAACTTCATGAGTGAATTGAGCAAATGCAAATTGTCAAGTCAGTTAACATTTCCTGTTCCCACAGCTCTGACTTCCAGCCATGACAAACACTGTCACTGTGTTGCCTGAGCTTTACCTTCACCCTTCCAGTGAATGAGGATTACATATGTTACTGCTCAGCTACTATGCTATGTGTCCCTCATATGTGAGAGAAGTGTTGGTGGTGGCACAATAATCCTTGTATCTCTGTGATAGCATGTAAGTCTCATCTTTAATTAAACTCCTAGCTAAAACTGGAAGTTGCTGCACAGTGAAAGAAAGTGTGAAGAACCTGTGAATCCCCTCTTGCATTCCGCACAGGAGTGTCCTGTCACACTGACAACCCACTGTGCTCTCAGAAAAAGGCCTTGTTTTAGAGCAAGGCTGGACATTAGCTATTTCTTCTTTAGAATTAGCTTCACTTGTCCCTGAAGGGAGAGTTTAAGCTCCAGAGTGTTCAAAGTTATTGTACCGTGTTGTCTGTATAGAGCTCCAAGAAGAACATGAAATCAGAAGTTTAGTCATAAGTATTTGAAAATATGTTTGTTAAGAAATATCTGTGTCCTGAAAACATACATGAAAAAGAGTCAAATCAGAATGTACGGAAAATTTTACTGTGCTTTATATACGTTAGTGTTTGTGTTACTGTTTTATGTCAATCTACTTTAATATTAAAAAGCCTACTTATCCTTTTCCAGAGAGGTAATTTAATTTTATCTAACAGGTTTCCTTTTTGGAGAGAAGCTTTGAAAGAGTTCCCTTGATGAAACTAATAATCAACCTAGAGTGAAAGTCAAGACTCATCTTTAAAAAAGACAGCTTGAACAATAAATAGAGAAAATAATAGAATATGGATTTCACAGTTAAAGGATTATCTCTTTAATTAGGAAGACTTAGCACTGTTAGATAATGGTTGGCAAAGAGAAAGTGAGCAAACCACATATTACTCAGAAGTAGCCTATAAATCTGTACAGGCAAGCTGCTTGGCTGATTAATTTCTTCCCCAGCACTCTGTGTTTCACTAAATAACACATAGACTTCCTGCAAGCTACAGACTTTCTTGGAAATTTGTTTTACTACTATTCCATGTTTTTAATTTTGTATTACTTCACAGATATCCCTTAAAAAATTGACTGTATAACTTGTGCACTCTAGTTAACACCAGAAAGTAGAGGGTAATTAAATTCAATCTTTTTCAGACAATCAGTGTTGGAATACAGTTATGTCACAAAAAAACCCTGCCTTTTGTGTCTGAGTTTATCTGTAAGTTTGGCTCATTTCAGTATAGCTACATTGTGTCATTCACATGACTAAAATGGACAATATCTTACGAAATACATGTTACTGAACATACACTTTACAACATGTTTTTGAACATTTCAGTAAAATCAAATTTGCTGTGATCATCTCTGTCATCCAAATGCTCAATGAAACTGAACTAGAAAAGTCTAAGAATACTACCACATTTTAATTCACGTTCATTTTGAATGAATAATCTTGGTGCATGTTCTCTGCACGTCAGAAATTAATCGCATCAACATATGCAAGAACTGTTCACGTGGGCAGTGATTCCAGTTACAGGTGATGTGTAGCTCCATTGTGCTCCTTTGTTTTTGCATGTTAATCCTTTTGCCTGTAATAATCTTGTTTAAATAACCTAAATACTGCACCCCGTTGTGGCTTAATAATTACCATTGACACACGGCTAACTCAGTGCTCCTCAGCTACTCTGGCACATTTTCTGTGTTAGACATGCTGCTCTTTGATGGTCATGGCTCAAGTGCAAACTACTCTGACTGAATAAGTGTATGCTAATGTACAGTTTAGGTGTTGTAGCAGGAGCAATTATAGACATTTAAAAAAATCTCTGAAACACAATGATTTTTGTTTTCCTGTCCTGTACTCTAGAGTCTCCACCAGATGATGTCATATCTAGTTTTATTTCTTTGTTAATGTCTTTTTTTTTTAAAATTAAGTATCTCTCTATCAGGTTTTTAATATGATGTGCATAGATACTAAAGATATGAAGTGGTGATAAAAAAGGAAATGGTTTCATTTTTGGGACAACATTGAGATTCTAAAAGCTCCTCAGTATTGTTCTGGTTTAGATAAAAGAGACTTAAAAACTGATAATGTACACCAGTCTGTATATGAAGAACTTTATTGCTCTTTATGCGTAATTCTACCCTGCTCTTTTCCACAAGTTCAAAGGGTTGATGAAAGGCTGCTCTTCTCCAGTCCTGAACAGAAATATAGGTAGAAGACCTACAAGAGAAAGAGAACATGTTTACTTGAGGTAAAGTGAACAAACTTCATAATCTCTGGTAGACTTATAAAAACCTTTAGAAGAAATTATTCATTATGATTTCTAAAGTGCTGTGGTTAATATAAGTGAGTATATAGAACCTCTCACCTCCACTCTAAAAAAGCAAAGACTGAAAAAAAACCACACTAACCAAACAAAAAATTAGGCCAATGTAGTTTTGGGATCAAAGGGCAAAACTGCAAAGCTACTTTAATTGCATGATTTTGCATTTGACTGCAATAGCAACAGAAAACGGACACACTGAAGGAAAAGGCACATGCTGGGTGTGTGTGTATTATTAGGTAAGGGAGTCGTTCTGAAACACTGTATACATTGAACTGTACTGTACATAATTTATTTATTACTAACTTTGGAGATAGCACACTTAGTAGCTGAACAACCTTGTACCTTAGGTCTCATAAAGGGGAATGGATTTATGGGGGCCACTAAGTTTAAAATTATAGTACACTCAGTACACAGTGGATGATGATCACAGAGGGGAAGCATGAAGAGGGTAGGGCATTTATACTCTTTTGGCACCATTAATTTTAATTTGAAACTTGGGTTTGAAAGGCAAATTGAATTGAGCACATCGGACTTTGAAAAAAGTTCCCTTGGAGTCTGAGCCTACCCAGAATAATGAATAGGGTTGAAATGCTGAATGTTAAATAACTAGGAAGTTTGAGCTGATACAACCTCCTGTCATTCACCTGTATCCTGGTCTGCCCCTTTCATTAAGCACTTGGGAACACCATTGCTTGACATGGCACTTTAGGAGAAATGAAAGATTCTATGCCATATGAGTAGGAAACTCTGAGGCCAGGAGTGTCACCACTCTTTTTTAGAAGTACTGCATGAGAGTATTTGAGGGTATTAGTGTGTGAATTCAATTACTGGACTTTACGGGGTGTAGCCCCTAGAGATGATAAAGCACTGCCTGTGTGTTCCTAACCAGTTGCTTCCTGCCTGCAATACCAGCTTGCTGCACACTTCTTACATGGATAGGAACAAAGTGTTTGTAGAAACAAGGGAGTAGAACAGGGGAAAACAATTTAGAATAGCACCTAGATGTTTGGGAAAATGAAATGACCAGTTAATAGCTTATGTGGACAGTAAGCATCAAAGAATTTATTCAGCCCTATAACAATCCATGTGGATTTAATATATCTAGATATTACCAGATGTATTACCTCAACTGCTAGCATATGACACTAAGGTAATTTATACACCAGCACTTTTATAACAAGAACTTAGACTTCTAGCAATTCATTTTCCTGCCCTGTGAAAGAAGAAAGACAGATCTTGACAGTTTTGACTGATGAGTCAAATAACTGTAATGAATTAAAGTATATTTCTAGCTGCCACATATAATGTGCTAACTATAATGTTACTGAACAAAGCTATTTTGGTAAAATACTAGCAAAAGAAGGAACTGGAGCCAGTTTCTTATTACCCCTTTGGGCTTATCAGCACTGTCCTGGTTTCAGCTAGGGTAGAGTTAATTTCTTCTCAGTAACTGTTACAGTGCTGTGTTTTGGATTCAGAATGAGAATGGTGTTGATAACACACTGGTATTTTGTTTTTTTGCTAAGTGGTGTTTATCTTAAGTCAAGGACTTTTTTCTTGTCTCATGCTCTGCCAGTGAGGAGGTACGCAAAAAAACAAACTGGGAGGGAACACAGCTGGGACAGGTGCCTTGAACTGACCAAAGGGGTATTCCATACCATAGAACGTTATGCCCAGTATATAAACTGGGGGGAGTTACCCAGAAAGGTGGCCAGTCTGGTTTTGGGAAGGGAGGGTCTGGCATTGGTCAGCAGGTGGTGAGCACTTGCATTGTGCATCACTTGTTTTTTACCTTTTGATTATCATTATTATTATTGTTTACAATTATTACTGTATTTTACTTTAATTTCAGTTATTAAACTGTTCTTATCTCAACATAAAAATTTTACTTCGATTGTTCTTCTCATTCCACTGGGGAATGCATCCAAATGTGTCTTCCAGGAGGCCTTTGCCTTCTCTGTCACACTGCAGCACATTTTCCCTGTACCAGTCTATGGGTGTATCAGGACAGACAGCTGTTTTCCAGTGCATGGGATCACAGCTTGGGAGAAAGGCTTTAGCTCTGCCTCAGTATGGTGAAAAGCCACTACACAGATGACTGGTTACTGTTTTTCTGTTGCTGTTTGTTACCGTGGATTATACTTCAGCTCTGAATTTCTCTTTGCGCTTAATGTGCAGAATTATTTTTTTTAATTTTCAGTAGACTAGATCAAAATAACTGATGATCCTAGCCCTTTTTCATTCAGCCTGTCTGTTTACAATCTCATTTATTTTCCGAGAAAATGTGTGTACGCACATCAGATGGCTTTTTGAAACAAAAAGATTTGCTCAGTTCACATCTTGCACGGATTTAAGACACTCTCCCACAATAAAGTGACTGTTGATTAGTCACAATAAGTGACTGTTGATTATTGCCCTGCACAGTTGCAACGGCCTCATTAGTTTCACTATGTAGCTTACAGTAGTTTCATGCCATATTAAAAGTATAGGTCAAAGGACTAATGTGAGTTCAGCCTGTAGAAATTTGAAGCTCACCTGGATCCAGCAATTTATAAACATACAAAGCCACTTCATACACTATCCAAAAGCAAAAATTCGCAATAGGTATAATTAGGAGCGTTCTGTCTTAGCAATTAGGCTATGGCTGATATGTCCATTATTATGAAAATGAGAAAGTTGCATTTTATTATTTGCATGCTATTTAAATATTGAATGCTTATCTAAGGTTACCATGGTCATGGGAAATGTTAAACAATTGAAACAACTGATACTTTTAAAAATATTACTTACCGGACAATGAGCCTGTTTTGAAGGATACTGAAAACAAGGGGTTCTTATCATTATGTAGAATACATTATTGGCCATGTTCAGTGTCTAGTTTTGGGTCGGATAGTACAAACAAGCACTCTCACTGTGGTCATATTTTGATGAAATGAGATGGGTCCTTCCTATACCCAGAATATGTTAAGTACAGCATCAGGTGTTGATGAGTCTCCCTTAGGAGAACAAAGAGGGTGATGAGGAATGGAGATGCTCTTGTCTGAGCAGGTTGAAAGATCTTGGCCTGTTTAGCCTAGTGAAGGCTTTCAGAGGACATTATTCTTCTTTACAGTTAAAAAAATATAAATCAAGTAGGTGGCCGCTTGCGATTCCTGTTGAGGTCTCCTTTCACACGAGTCGTGCCATGGGGAGGTGAAGGGAGAAGGCAGGAGCTGAAGTGATAAGCCCCATCCCCTCTCTCCTTTGCATGAGAGCATTCCCTGCATGTCAGCACCACAACTTCTTCCTGGCTTGTAAACCTGGTACATGGAATTAGGGAGATGAGAAGCAGCCTGCTGGAGAGAGGAGCTACTGGAAAGCTGAAGTTCCCAGAGTGTTGTCTGATAAATGATCACCTGGGTAAACACCAAGGAGGCAGGACATCTGCTCATGAAAAAGAAAGATATTATCTGTATGACAACTGATGAGAAATAGAATAAGGTTGCTAGTAAGCTAAGAAATAAGTTTTCTGAGCACTTTGTTGTTAATACAGTTTTATGTTGAACTGGTTTAAGGAGGGTACTCGAAGTTATGAAAACGATTATAAGGCTTGACTGCAGGGAACTGGTTTCAATTGCTCCAGTGTTCTTTCCAAGATTTCAGCCTGTTTCTAAGTACATTTTCTTTTGATATTTGAAGACTTTCAGTTTTCAAAATTATACATTAATTAATGTAACTGCACGAGCTATTTTTGCATAGATGCTTACAGATTTCTTCTCAGGTTTCTAAGCCTTTGTCCTTATCTTATTTTCTCTGACTGAGTCTCTTTTATCTCTCATTTATATGATGATTTTTCTCCAGCACGCAAATACTTATTCAAAAGGCTTAAAAGAAGCTGTTTTCCCAGTGAAACTGGGAAATTGGTAAACTCTATACAGATGTGGAAGGCTTAAGGACATTCAAAATTGTTAAATAATTGAAGTGAACTAATTTTATCTTATCAATACTTTTAATACAATGGCATTTTTTTCCTGTTTGCAGACAATAACAGGTTTTCAAGAGATTCACAAGACCTTTGTATGGTTGAATGTCTCAGAATGCATTCCCTTCCTATGATTTTCATGCCCTTAAAAGAAATTATGTTTTTACCATTTGAAATCCGCATATAAATAATCTGCTTCACCAAACAACTAAAATGGGAGACCGCAAAGGAGTAATTTAGATTTTAATTTGGTCAGATATATTCAGACAATACACCTGCCTTACCATCAAAGAGCATTAATAGAAACAAAGGCAAATTTGCATCAACCTCATGATGAATAAATTGTAAACAATAGTTGCAAAGTATTTAATTAGCAGGTTCATAATAAAAGGTTTTAATGGACACTACATTTCAGAAGCTATGTGAAATAGAAAGTACTTTCCAGAGGTAATAACTAGTTTAATTTCCTTCCATAAGTAGAGCAGCCATTCTTTGCAAATTATTGTGCTTAGGAGCTGTGAAGTGAGACCATTGATAGGAAATCTCTCTCCAGTTTGGAAAGCACGTATATGAAAATGTAATTCTGTCCCAGTGTGACCCCAAATCACTGAGATTAACAAGGATTCCTCATTGACTTCAGTTGTATTGGTGCTCTCTGACAATATACGTACTGTTTAAATATATTAAAGATATAGCACAGTCTTAAAAAGAGGTAATAATGCTCATCACCATCACTGTAAAATAGTAAAGTACTGAAATAAAGAAGTATAAGAGTCTATGAAAAAAGTCTAAGCATCTAACATTTCAATAATGTTATCATATTCATACACATAATCAGTCCTTTTCTACAGCAATGCAGGACGTGTTTCCACAGTGTCGTAAGACAGAAACATATAATTTTCCCTGCCTGAAGACTATGATTCCATAGGTGTTAAGAATTTTAATGGACTTACACAGTTTTGCTTGAGGCCATTATTCATAGAATCATAGAATCACTAAGGTTGGAAAAAACTTCTAACATGTTCAAGTCCAACCATTATTCCAACACTGCGAAGTCCACCATTAAACCATGCCTTAAGGGTGTCCTAAGTGCCACATCTGCATGTTATCTGAAAACTCTAGGGACTGTAACTCTACCACTTGCCTCAGCAGCCTGTTCCAATGCTTGACCACCCTTTTCAGTGAAGAAATTTTTCTTCATGTCTAATCTAAACCTCCCCTGGCACAGCCTGAGGCCATTTCCTCTCATCCTGTCACTTGTTACCTGCAAGAAGGGGCCAACACCCACCTGGCTACAACCACATTTCAGGTAATTGCAGAGAGCAAAAAGGTTTCCCCTAAACCTCCTTTTCTCCAGGCTAAACAACCACAGCTCCCTCAGCCACTGCTGATCAGACTCATGCTCCAACCCCTCCACCAGCTTCATTGCCCTTCTCTGGATGCGCTCCAGCACCTCAATGTCCTTCTTGTAGTGAGGGGCCCAAAACTGGACACAGGATTTGAGGTGCAGCCTCACCACTGCTGAAAACAGGAGAATGATCACTGCTCTGGTCCTGCTGGCCAGGCTATTTCTGATATAGAGCACCCATCTGGCATTAATACTATAAATAAAAATTAAATTAAAAGAGAAATGCATTTTAAAAGGCCTCTTCCTAAGAAATCTAGAAGTATTAAGATCTTTATAGTGTAATGAGAAGGGCAAATAACACCTTGGAACAGATATGAGGTTTTGCTCTAGTGAAGAGAGTTTAGCAAAAAAGAATTTTGACTTTTCTAAATACCTCTAAATATGATATTGTAATGAGCAAAAGGTGTGATTCATGTATTTGTATACAAAATTTCCTTTCTCAAGTGTTAGATAACTAGTTTAACTGTCTCAGTATCTAGACCACATGAAATATCAGAGTAGTGGATTTAACAGCTTTGATGATTTGCTTCTATGTTCCAGGAAAATAATTGTAATCAAAAGGATACAAGAAACTTCACTGGCAGACTTCAGACAAAAATGCCAATTTCAGGTAATATTAGAGAATCAAAAACTCTGCCAGATGCTGAAAGAATGGGGCAGTCCTTAATAGGAGGGGAAAGACTGAAGGAAGGAACCCTGGAGGTTCATTTAGGCTACGTCACGCTGCTGCCACTCAGCCATGTGCTTAAAATGCCCACCACATCTCTCCTGTTTCATTCTGCCCTTGGGACCTTCTCTTTCTGGGCAAGGGTACAAGGTACAGATATCAGTTTCTGTGACTGCAGGTTAGAATTGCCTCGATCAGGATTTCTCTCACTTTTAATAATGCCCAAAGAAACAGAAACCCTGAGATACCATGGTAAGGAATTCAGTAGAAGGACATAGATAAGAGAAAGCTTCAGGAAATAATATGTCAATGTGGAGATGAATTAAAAATAGCCCACAGACCTCTAAACATCCTTTACTCATCACACTTTTCCATATCTCATTCAGCTGAGTGCTAGAATATTTCTTACACTGTAAATGATTTGAGAAGCTGAGCTGGTAAATTTGTTGTTGATAAGCAGCTTGGATATTCAGAAGCAAGAGGCCACAGAGAACTGAAACTTCATGTTCAACAGAACAGACTATTCGGGATGCAGCAGAAGGGCTAGTGCTAGTGAGAGCTATCTTCACGAGGAATTTCTGATTCCTATACTGCTATTAATGAACTGTTCACCAGTCCTGAGAACAGAATATTCCATTCCATCCCATCAGTATATTAAACAATTATGTAAATGAAATATGGAGACCTAATTAGAGTGCAGGAATCACATGGTTCAAGGAAAAGTTCAGTTATGTATCAGTAATTACACAACAGCCCTTTTTCCTAACAGGCTGAACCAACTCCATTTCATCATAATAAGTATTATAATTAAAACAGCTTTTCGAACTAACAGTACATGAAAAATATAGTAAAAATGCAAAGTCCAAACATCTACAGGGTTTGTTTAAAGATCTGGGAAGCATGCAAAATAGGAAGAGAATTATTTTGATGCAGGTAGTATAATAAGCTACTATTTCTGGAAACAGAATGTTAATGGCAAGTCCAAAATATATGATATCAAGGAATATCCATACTTGCAAAGTTCCTGCTGGCAGGACTAGACCCTGAAGTTATCCCACATTTTCTTTCTTTTCTTTCTTTTTTTCTCTTTCAAAGCTGTTACTGTTGACTAGTACACTAATATTGATAAGCTAAAGGGTGTTATGTTGAACTGATTTTTTTCCAGAGAGGAGAACGCTGTCTGACAAAAGAAACATTGAAGGAAAAAAGTACTAAGAAAAATGCATGTAAATGTCCTTTTCTTCATGTTGGTACATGCTGCAGAAGAAAACTGAGAAAGTAGTTAAAAGTCCAAGATGTATACATGTTACCAGACCTTTGGGAGAAATTTTTGTTGGTTTTGTTTGTTTGGTTGTTTTGTTTTATTTTCAGTACAACTTGTTCCAGCTTCCTTGGAAATTTTGCTGCAAATCTAACAAGTTTAGGCTGCCTGTGTAACACAAGGAGAACCTTTAGGAAAACGATGTAATTAGGGTTCAAGATAAAGCATGGTGCTAATAACACCAAGGTTGTGGTTTCAATGGGCAATTCACTGAAGAGCTGGATTCAGTGATCCTTGTGGGTCCCTTCTAACTCAGAATATTCTGTGATCCTGTAAATAATGTGCCCAACACATCATCTTATTGCTACTTTACTACCTCTGGGATATCTTTAACTGTGCTGAGCAATTACTGAAATTATAATTCTGCAATTATTCCTATGTCTAGGTTTATGCATATGGTTTAAAAGAGGAAAATGGCCTATTTTCTTCCACTAACACAAATTTAGTTGTGTTAATATTGAAGATATGTAGAATTGAATTATATTTGCTATGAGGAGATGAAAGAAACTTGTAACCCAAACTACTCATGGACCATAACTGATGAGGCCAAATAATTCTATACCTAATTTAGCTTTTTTTTTCTCTCAACTGTTTATCATGGGAACTGAATGTTATATATTGCATCCCTTTCCATTTTATTCCTCTTTTAAACAAATTTGTACTTTGAACCTCCAAGAAACTGCTAGCTTTGTAATGAGACACATCCATCTGCTGTAGTTGTGTGCCATCACATCTTTACAGCACATAAATAAGAAAACCTAATCCATTTATTCTTATAAAATTAGTGGTTTTTGGATACTGTATGATGATAATTTCTCCTCCTGAAATGACAGTGAACTGGAGGATTAGGATAGCGGATGACAGCATTTATTTCTGTAATTTACTGGTGCCATGAGTAATGTTTGAGAACATGCCATTTCCCTAACACTTCTGACATAAAAAGTAATTTTTGCTGCAAGAGTGTTATAAAATTTGGCATAATGGAGTTTGTTTTTTTCCAAGAACTATTAACTCCCCAGCTACCAGATTTGGAAGAAGAAAAAAAGGAGACTCTATTACACATTTTACACAGAGCTTATTTATACCTCAGCTAGCAAAATATAGCTGCAAAGTACCATTTGGAGTATTTTCAAAGAAAATATTTGACAATAAATATAGTTAATTTCAATGGAAAATGAAAATACATGCAAATGTTTCTAAGAAATCTGTATTTCTGCATACACTAATGTACCAGTGCCCATTTAAAGAAGTGTTCATCCAGGGCTCTTCCTGAAAATTGAACAGAAATATATGACTGGCTTTGAAGAATTTAATCTATGCTTTTGTTAGAGCTCTCTGTACTTTTTATCTGTGCATGTGAAAATATCAGATGAGAGTAACTTAGACTGCTTTCTAAAAGTAAAGGATATATGGAATGATTTTAAAGAAGGTTATACTTTTGCAGAAAAAAAGTGGTCTATGTCATGTGATGTCACGGTTCTGTTCCTCAGATAGTGATTCTTGGTTACTACTCACGAGATTTTAATCCAATTTAGCCTATTCACATTAATGGAATTTCCTGTTGTTTGACAGCATCAACTCCTTGAAGTTCAGTGTTTGCATATTTTTCAGGATATTTATGTAAATAAAGGGCCAAAGATCTTTTTAGAGTAAGCATCTGAAGACCCAGGAGCTGTTGCCTAATGCATATGATAGGTCATCTGTAGACATGGTTTCTGTTCCTGAAATAATGGAAAACCATTGTTCTCTGGACTCAGAATAATTTTGTCTCTATTTAGACCCTGCATGAAACATGATCTGCAGGGTAAATTTCTCAAACAATTTGTTTCTCCATGGCTAATCTTTTCTGGTCATACATGAAACTAAGCATGACTTTCTTTCTCCTACACTCCAGCTATTTTGCTATATCAGGTCAAGGGGACAGTTTCACACTTTAACTCTTGTAGTAACTCCTATGTACATTTGTGCTTGATGCCTTCATCTCCAGCTCTTACAAACCTACTTTGGTTAAATTAATCTTCAAATTTTCTTTTATGGGAGGAGCATTTTCAGATGCCTCCTCAACTCAAGTGTTTTCATTCTCAACTCAAAATATTTCTTTGCTGGTATGCTGTCATCTTTGGATTTTACCTTTTCATTTAGCTTTCCTGTATAACTCTTACCAAGAAGTCTGAAATCTCACACATTACCTACATTATTTCATCTTTCCTTTCCTGTCTTTATCCCCAGTTCTGTCTTTTCTCAATTTCTCCTTCCCACTCTCTAACATTTTATCTTTAGCAGATGAATGTTAGAGATGAAAATTTCTTAATTAAAAAGAAATTTTACGTAGAAATCCCATTCTAAAGTGCATCCTTCAACTTTTAACGTTTTTAGAAGATTATTTGATTGTATCACATACATTTGCTGTTTTTTTGTCATGTTTCTTCGCTCATGGTCATCAGTCTTCTCACACACAAACAGCATTGCCAACATATTTTTCAGATGTACCTTTCTAAATGGAGAAGGATTTTTTTTCCTTGGGTACCAAAGCACACTTCCCTATTCTCTTCAATTATTTACTGTTACAACTTATCTAGACCCATAGTCTGTGTGAGATGTGCAGAAAATAATGGTAAATCACATTTCATTATAGCCCTGCTGAAAATGTGTTTTTCAAATACAGCAGAGACTTTTCCTAGTCTGTTCAACCATAGGAATATATTACAAAATGGCGAATAGAGCAAAGGAAAAAATTGAGTAAGAAGTTACTATTTCCTTTGTATTCTTCTGAATTAATGTTTGCAGTGATTTTCTTCAAATCTTTCAGTGAGACTGTAACCTAAAGCCTGGCATGAGGAAGGCATAATGCACATCTACTTTGGACTATTTTGTTTTTGTGCTTTTTGCGCGGGGATATGCAGCTGTTTAGTAGGCAGCTTAGTCATATGAATGATGTTCCAAAAATCTTTTCAGAAGAAATCTTTTAAAACCCTATGGCTGTCCTCTGGAGACTAATAGGAAAGTTTCCAACATCACTCCAGTTTAGAAACCATCTAAAAGTCCCCACATGATTACATACCATTGTCACAACTTCACATTTAGCCTCACAGCTCCTAGAAAGGGGATAGAGTGCCTCATTCTGGAGGCCATCTCTATCCACATGGATGACAAGAAGGTGTTCAGGAGCAGTCAGCATGGATTCACTAAAGGTAAATCATGCTTAACCAACCTGTTTGCCTTCTAGGATGTAACAGCTATATGGATGGAGGATGGGAGAGCAGTGCATATTTTCTACCTCGATTTCTTCAAGTCTTTCAACCCTGTATCTCACTATGTCTTCATAGGCAAACTCAGGAATTGTGGACTGGATGAGTGGATAATGAGATGCATTGAGAACTGGCTGAATGAGAGGTCCCAGAAGGTCATTATCGATGGCACAGGGTCTAGTTGGAGGCCTGTCACAAGTGATGTCCCCAAGGTTCAGTACTGGGCACAATATTGATTAACTTATTCATGAATGACTTGGATGAAGGGGCAGACGCCTCACCAGCAAGTTCCAACAAGCTGTCCATAAGCCAGCAGTGCCCTTGTGGCTAAGAAGGCTAATGGTATCCTGGGGTGCATTAGGAAGAGCCTAATTGAGGAAGGAGGTTGAGGAAGGTGATCCTACCTCTCTGCTTTACCCTGGTATGGCACATCTGGAGTGCTGTGTAGAAATTCTGGACTACTCAGTGCATGGAGCTCATGGAGTGGGTCCAGTGGAAGACAACAAAGGTGATGAGGGTACTGGATCACCTGTCTTACAAGGAAAGCCTGGGGGACCTAGGCCTGTTCAACCTCAAGAAGAGACAACTGAGAGGGGACCTCATCACTGTCTGAAGGAAGGGTGTCAAGAGGATGGAGCCAGGCTCTTCTTGGTGGGGCTAAACAATAGGACAAGAATGGGCAATGGGCAGAAACTGATTAACAGGAAATTTCACCTGAATATGAGGAAGAACTTTACTGTTTGGGTGACCAAGCCCTGGAATAAGTTGCCCCGAGTGATGTGGATTCTCCCTCACTGGAGATATTCAAGAACTCTCTGGACAAAATCCTGTGCCATGTGCTCTAGCACAACCCTGCTAGAGGAGGAAAGTTGGACCAGATGACCTGCTGTGGTCCCTTCCCTTACATAATCTGTAATTTTGTGATTCTATTTGTGTACATATGTGTGTGACAGAGTGAGAAAGCATGTGTGTGTATATGGATACCGGAGAAGTGATAAAGCGAGTAACAAACTTTTATTTCTTAAATATTGCCTAATTCTTCTGGGGCTGTTTTCTGCTCTGGAAAGTGCCAGCAACCACTCAGCTTAATGTCAAATTTTCACTTCTGTCCCACTCTTGTCGGTCACTGAGATGAAAAGAATTCTGTGGAAAGCAAAACAGAATAAATCTGTGCAGGATATTTTAGCATGCTGAGCAGCTGCTACTTAAAATACAGATCAGAACTTGTTCTTTTGGGAGAGTAGCCAGTGATGGATTTCCAGAAGCACAAGCAATATGTTTACTAATCTCTCCTGGCTAGCAGCAGTATGTTTAGTTTCCATAAGCCTGGAGGCCAGTAGTCCTGTGAGAACCTACAGTTGCAGAAATTCAAGCATAATAATTTTGACTTCAAAAGACACAGTAATTCCTCAGCTTTTATACAGTTCCAGCTGCACACTTCAGCTCTACAAGTAATACAAAAGAAGTGACATCATCAGTACCTACATAATATTTTTAGCTTGTGCTAGAATCTAATACTGTTAAGGGGCTAAAATAAGAAGAGAAGTTCTAAATTCTTCAGAGTTGCAGTCATGAAGCAATTACATCTGCAGCATCCCATTAACTTATGCTGTATTTCCATGAAATTTCAGAGGGCACTTTTTTTAACATCTACTGACTATAAAGAGTACCAGCACCAGGAAAAGACTTAAAATGTGTTGAAGACAGGATTTTTCAGCTCCTTTTGTCTTTTTCTGGTAATTTTATTTTTCACAAGTATCATTTGACTTGATTTTATTCAGACTGCTGCATTTCTGTGAACACAAATAAACACAAAATGCATCGATATGTATTGTGTATATTCATAAATTCACACACACACTTTCCCCAATACACTAAGATATGACTAATATTTCTGAAACTGCACTGGGTGTCTGTGACAAGATGGCAGTGGGGGCTGTAGAACAGCCCCTGTAAGCAGAGGCTGGAACTGCCCTGTGCTGGACACAGACTTTTCCAGATGGCTCCAACAAACCTACCGCAGGCCATCGCTGAGTCCCTCAGCCAGGACTCTGGAAAACATATTTAAGAAAGGGGACAAAATTCTGGACAGGCAGAGGAGGGAGAAAAAAAGAGTAAAACAGTGAAGGGAAAACCAAGGTCAGAGAAGGAGCAGGAGCACGGCAGATGCTGCTGAGAGGCTACAGCTCCTGGAGGACCCATGCTGGAGCATGGAGAGGAAAGGGGTAAAGAGGATGGAGTAGCAGGGGGAAACCATTTTGTACACCACCACTTCCTGTGCCACAGGCTGTCTCACCAACGAGACTGACCATAACCTGCAGCAATAACAAGGGGGAGGAGATGAGTTTGGGGAGAAGCTTGTAGCTGGCTTAGGAGGAATTCAGAGATGCAGCAGCAAGCGAGTCCAGCGAGAGAATGAATTATTTATTATATTTTACAATACCAAAACGTAAGTGAAAAACAGCAGGTGTGAGAAATATCTACAAAACCCTATCTTACTGTTTACATAGCTTGCATAGCAAAGCAAAGTTCCTGCAGAATCACTGCAAGGAGATGGAAAACTCCTCTGCCCAGCAGCTTTTCAGGATCCACAGAACCTGAGCGGGCAAATGGGGGAGGAAAGGCATTTTCCTTAAGCGTGTTTTCCCTAGATGTTTTAATGTTGGAGTTTTTTTGCTTGCTTTTTGTTTCCCAATACCTGAATTAGTAATTAAATATATATGTTAACTGGCAATAAATTTTCCACCCACTACATCTGTGTTCCTGTGTTAGTCATGGATACAGGATCTCCCTGTGTTTATCTTGACCCACAAATTTTCTTACTCCTCTTGTTTATAATTTCTCCTCCATCTGACTGAGGGAGCAGTGACTGGCTGGATGAGACTTTGGCTGCTAGCTGGGGCCAACCTGCTACATAATTTTGTGATAATACTCATATACATTGAGTTTTTAAAATTTTGGCTAGAAATTTTATGGGGTTTCTTGTAATACTTTAGGCATTTGGTTAATGTACATACTATCCTAAAAGCAATCTCCAGAAATAAATTATTTTAAAATGTTACATTTTTTGTGTGTGTATGATTGATCTTGTAGTGTTTCAAATGGAAGAGATAGTATGCACTCACCAGAAAGATTTCCATTTGGATTTAATTCTAGCCAGGCTCCTGAAGTTATCCCACATTCCTTAGCCCTCCCACTCTCTTCTCAGATTCAGTTTAGTCCCCAGCAGTAATTCCAGACCAAGACTCTAGCTATGAAATTTGTAGTGACTTTTTTTGTCCTTTCTAACCTCCTCCTACGTGCCTCCTCTCAGATTTTTATCCTAAGCTTTTTTTTCCTCAAAATCTAGTTACATTCTCTTTTTCACCTTACATGCATCTACTTTCAAGTTCCTTCTCTCCAGACAGATGCAATGTAGCAGAGAGAGGTATTGTGATGGCTAATGATCATGAGTGCTCATTGATATTTCTTGGATCCATCAGTTTCTTTCTGGTATCATTTAGTACCAAGAATGACAGGCTTTTTCTTAGGCTCTTGTTGGCTGAGAAAATCATGATGTTTTTCTCTCACTAAGAGGTTATGGAGTATTATACTGTTATAGTAATTTTACCTACAGATCTTTCAAGTTGAATTTTTAGAGAGCTTCATCTTTTCTTCATGTTTTTTAAGTAATCCAGGACTGTTGGAAAAGGCAGTGAGTTATAGTGAAATATGATGATAGTAACCACCTACGAGTCCAGCTGGTCAACCAAATGTCCTACTAAAGAATGGAACACCTATTAAAAATTTGGTTTAACTGGGAAAGTATTTGTCTGAAGCTGTTGGACTGGGAAATATGTTTGGAGGCCATACTGTGTTGTCCTTCTGAACACAGTATGTCATTTGACTTCCAGCCTAGAGTGTCAAGTAGTTAATTAGTGCGGGGCATTAAATGAATGCAAAATCAGTGAAGAGTGGATTTTAATGATGTGAGGCTGTGAATGTTTGCTTAAGGTGGGGATCTTGTTATCATTAACTCAACTGTCAGGTCAGGGCTTGTGTGGACTTAATGCAGTTGCATGTCTCAAAACACCATCCTCATAAGATAAGCCACCACAACAGAACTTGAGATAAGCACAGACAGCACAGCAGGAAGGATTTCATTCCAGGCCTAACAGAGGTAAAGCTTTGGAGTTAGCACACCAGAAAAATTGAACTCTGCAGACTTTGAGAAAGAAAACCACAGCTTACACCCACACCAGCCCAAGTTGTGGGAACATTGGTGACCACTCTGTGAATATCCAGGACCTGACCTGTATAAAAGTGGCACCTCCAGAGGAGCAACTCAGGGACTCTGACCACAGAGAAGACCAGGGTGAAGAAGGACCAGAAGGACACTACAGGAATCCACATGGTGGTGACATCTTTTTCTTAACCTCTCTCACTCTCTCTCTTTGTCCCTCTCCACCTCCCATTCCTATTTCCTTTATTTCTCTACCTCACATTTACTGTTAAATAAAATCTGTACTATTGATTTCAGTGTATGGTCTCATTTGCACCTTATCCAGGCAGAGGCATTTATTGTAATCAGATCATAACAGCGCTGAACTCATGGTTTTCTGAAGATATATCAGTGTGAAAAATTTTGAAAAAAAGGACCTGTTATATAATACCCATGGAAGAGGAGTTGAAGCTAGATGATCTCTAAGGTCCCTTCTAACCCTAGCCCTTTTATGATCCTATGATTCTATGAATATAACAACTTATATATTCAACAGCTTACCTGCATAAAAGAAAATGTAATTTTTAGCTGTAAATTTTGTTTACTGTTTGAGCATTTTCATGTGTGTTCAAAGTACAACATTTGACATCCTGAGTTACCTAGAGTTTATCTTTCAAGGCTGTCACAATTCTGATGAGAACTAATGTTGACTCAATTCAAAGGAGAAATGAAGTTTTAATGCAGAAATTTGCTAGATTCTGGAACCAGACTATGTACAGACCAGTTTAATTAAACTTTGGGAAAGATGATAAGTTTCATTTATAAAGGTGTCAAGAATGACAGAAATGACTAACACCTGAAACGCTAAGCAGGATTATGCTTTTCAAGTCAATATATGTAACTGGTTGTACTATTATGCATTTGGGTTGAACTGCTGAATTGTATTGCATTATGTATGTCATTATGTATTATATTATGTACTGTTCCGTCAGAAAAGGATCTGCAATTTTTCCCTTAATTATGTATGCACCTGAATAAATAAAAATGAGCAAATAATGATATCTTATCCATGTTCCTTTATTAGCAGGTATCTTTCAGCAGTTCAAGGAACTTCATCAGTCATGATTTGCTTGCATTTAAGTGGCCTTCTTCAGCAGCGCTGGTGTGGCTGATTGAATATTTCTTTTAAAATTTTTAAAATGCTGGTTTGCTCTGGGAGATAGCAACTGGCTCTTCATTTTAAAGGGGAAGTTGACTTTGTATAATCTGCAGGCTTCACAATGAATCTAATTTCATGGATGTTTATTTATTACATACATATTTGTATTACGTTCTGATAAGTGAATTTAACCTATACTAAAGATACTGCCTGTGAGTCCTGGATTGCAAAACCTCATCTATACACCAGGGCCAGCAGCAGTTCATGTACCTCTTGTTATGAACCAATTATAATAGCTGTCTCTCCCTGAATTAAGGTGCAAATGAGACCATATGCTGAAATCAATAGTACAGATTTTATTTAACAGTAAATGTGAGGTAGAGAAATAAAGGAAATAGGAATGGGAGGTGGAGAGGGACAAAGAGAGAGAGTGAGAGAGAGAGAGAGGTTAAGAAAAAGATGTCACCACCATGTGGATTCCTGTAGTGTCCTTCTGGTCCTTCTTCACCCTGGTCTTCTCTGTGGTCAGAGTCCCTGAGTTGCTCCTCTGGAGGTACCACTTTTATACAGGTCAGGTCCTGGATATTCACAGAGTGGTCACCAATGTTCCCACAACTTGGGCTGGTGTGGGTGTAAGCTGTGGTTTTCTTTCTCAAAGTCTGCAGAATGCAATTTTTCTGGTATGCTAACTCCAAAGCTTTACCTCTGTTAGGCCTGGAATGAAATCCTTCCTGCTGTGCTGTCTGTGCTTATCTCAAGTTCTGTTGTGGTGGCTTATCTTATGGGGATGGTGTTTTGAGACATGCAACTGCATTCTTTAAGTCCGCACAACTTTATCCCACATTTTAGTGCAGATTTGCAAAATTAGCTGTTAAGATTTATAATTTAAGTGCTTCATGCAAAGATCTACACAAGAGAAACCTTGGTCACTGTGCAGAAGTTTTAAATTGATCCTACAAAGAACAAAACTGTGCTATAGGCTTGTGTGCCATCTGCTGCATCTCATCTATCTACTTACACCAAACATAAATAAAAAATGCAGCTTTATGGAATGCTCTATAACATGGTAGCTTGAGGCAGTGCTTGGACTTTCTGCTGGAACTACAGTAGAGATGACATAAAAGGTAAAATTCTGATGTTTGAAACTGTATGATGAACTGAACAGAAAGCACAAGCTATGACCATACCAAAATTATTGCTATTCTTATTATTATCAACTCCATGACTAGCTATAACGTTTGTATGGAATGACTTCAAATAGAAGGTGGGGTGAGAATGTGAATAAGAAACATTATTTTCTTCCATTCCTCTGTAAGTGTGTGCATGGAAAGATAGTATGATTTACCAAAATACCTTATGGCAAAGCTATGAGAAATGTCTCTGTTTTGAGGAAAGCATTTTAATAATAAGACTAGATTTTCACTCTGACCCTAGAGAGAAAATTCTCAATACTGCTTTGCTGATGCCCTAAATATTTCAGTCTCCCTGAACATTACATTTTTGGAACACACTCTAGAAAATGTATTTTTAAAAATATGTGTTTTCTAAGGGTGATAAACACTTACATAATCTAGTACACAGCTAGAAGAGCATTCCAAAATAAGAAATGGAACACATGAAGCAATGGAGCTATACAAACCAGTAGCAACCAAGCAACGAGTTCTGCTTCCTGATTATGAAAGCTGGCTTAGGGGCGAGTCATCACTGAAGAATATCTACAAACTGCACCATGGCAATCAGATTAATAATGATTCTCCCAGCTACATTTAGTCATGAAAGAATGGGCTTCTTCCCTGATCTGTGGCTTGTGTAGTATAGTAATTTCAAACCCACTGAATGCAAATGTAGAGTCTGGCAATATTTGAATAGGATAGGTAAATGACTTAGCATAGGTATGAAGGACTACCCATGCTGAAAGGAAGGGTAATGAAACTCATATCCACAATATCACTGAGCGAAGGGGAAAGCACAGCGTAGCGTGCAGAAGGTCCTGGGCACGTCTGTCCAGAGGAACTCCTGTAATGCAAACCAGACCAGCTCACAAAACTGTCCTTCCCTGTGCCAGCTGTCTCTGCATGTAAGCAAATGTCAGAGGAAATGGAGATCATCAGGGTGCAAGGGAAATTGAAATTGCATGTCATTCTGGTTTCTGTGGGACGGGTTTTTAATCAAGAACCAATTCCAACCAAATGTGCAGAGATCTAGGACATAATGGCTTTCTGCAAGCATGGTGAAAACCAGACACTGACTAGAATACATAGATGGGAGAACTGAAAATCCCCTACAGAAAGGCTGCAATGTGAGCACTCGTTCAGATTATCCCAACAAATTCCTGGCTGCTCTTCAGCCAGGTATGCAAAACCTCACGGGCTGGTCAGCAGGCTTGTGTGCTGGCATCACCGCTCACTGAGCTGCAAGGCTGGGCACACTCAGGGAAGAGAAGTGCTGCTGCAGTAGTTAGAGGGTGTATGTAAGAGGGAACAACAAACAGGGAAGAAGAGTAATGTGAAATCATTGAGGATGCAGATAGCAGAACTCCTGTGTAGCATAGCTTGTAGGACAGAAATCCATAAGAAAACAGGCTTCATTAATCTCCTGTTCGCAATACAAGGTATTTTCTGTTTGACCAAACAACTCTCTAATCAATAAACATTTCATTCTATTATGAACTGAACACAGAGGACTCATTTGGGTAAAGCTTACTCAGAAGCTGATTTCTAGAGGCAAAGGTTGACTGTATGTGCTTAAGCATTATTTCATTTTCTCTGCTGATAAGTATTTTTCTGAATTATATTTAAGAAAAATATTTAAAACCAAAGCCACAGTCATCATGATATCTCAGATGTACCACCAACTATTATTTGGAACTGTAAACACACCATTTTAATCATCCATGTATATTATATGCTTTCAGTATTAATGTGAAAACCAACTTGAAACTAGTCAGAAACCTGAAAAGTTACAAGTGACCTTTGCAAATTGGTGAGGGTGTGCTTCAGAAGAGAAGACAACTTCCTTGAGAAAAATTAGTGATAGCTTCCTAAGTTACTGTTTTCACTGGTGTATTTTACTTTAATAGTTCTGATTTTGATAAATACTCAGTCTGACTTTATCTGAGGGCAAATAAGAATTTTCCATACTTACAAAAATGAGTCTCTCTAGCCTGTAGGCCCTTAGGAGTAGAGAACTCATTCCAGATAGAGCTTTATTATACAAATCTGCAAAGTGAATGGAAAGTAGACTACACAATAAATAATGGCTGCTTGTGAGTTTTCTCTGTGGGTTATAAAGATTAAAATGATTAGGTTACTGACTGGGTAGAGGAACAATTGTTCGTTCAACTGGGCATAAATAGTTTTAAAGGTGTGAATAGGGCTTGTTGTTGAATCAAACATTTTGCATAAAAATGTCATTAGAAAGACACCCTGGTGCAGTTTTATGGGATAATAATTTCAGTAATAGAAATGTGAACTCTGTTTTATACATTATAAAAGCTTGTTGCCCTGTAGAGTCTCCAGAAAGCCAGACTGCCACAACTCCCTTTTTTACTGTTGCCCTTTTATTGATGGAAAAAAATCTGTCGCTAGAGGTAAGTGCTAAATCATCCTGTTAGCTTTGCCCCATTATCTTGTACACTTCATGCTGGAACTGAAAATGTCTTGAAATATAAATTTATACAGTAGTATTAAAAACCTTCAAACTCAATGTGCTTCTTCAAGGATGAACTAACTGTTCATATGTATTTTATATTTAATAGTCTGCAAAATATACTAAAAAACCAGAAGTGAGGAGTAGACGGTTTATAGTTTCTATATTTGAAATGAAAGTTATTAGAACAACTGAAAAAAAGTTTTGTTAAATGCACTTCATTTTATGAGCTAATATTTTACAAGCCAATATTAAAGCTGTATTGATCAAAACCATTCTGGCAGCAGAAATGAAGCAAAAGAGTAATAGCCAAGCTCAAGCTTCATGCAACCAAATAATAGCATGGAGTAGCAAATGGAAAGCAAGACAAAAAGGACCAGAGAGATCACAAAATCTGGTATTGCAGAATATTAAATCTGCTGCAGATAATCAGTGGCATATGAACAAAATTATAGTAGACAGTCTGAAGCTGCAAGCTGGGAAACATAAATTTTTATCTCACTAATGTTTCTTTAATAGATAGTTCCGATGCATGACGGGGATTTATTTTTAAATAATATTATTTCACTGCTAACTGGCCTTACTGTCCAGTTCAATTTGCATAAGGAATTGAGATGCTTAGAAGGTATGATTTTTTAAGAAAAGAGAATTTTTGCAAAGTCACTCTGAAAGCTAGAATGAGAACAAGATGTGTTTTGTTTTGACTTCAAGAAGTATTATGATAAACAAAATTCTTAAAATAGAAATACAGAAAACCAATTCTATTTAAATGTAATTCTGAGACCATACTACATCCCCAAGCTTGGAGTGAGCTACATTTCCTCTGAGTCTTGTGCTCCTTTGAAGCTTTAGAGGCTTTAACAGGGCTTTGGCAAAATGCAGGCATCTGCCCACGCTGAGCTTATTTAAAGTCAGTGGCCTAACAGTAGATTAACTATATTGGTCCATAAATAATGCACTTGTCAATTGCAAAAAATAGACTCTCTGTTATTTGCACAAACCCCCCAAAAATGCCAAAGCTTTGGACAGTAGTAAGGATAGACCCTGACCTTGCTCAGGTGTAGGTAGTAATTACATTGCAAGTAATTAATGATGTAACTATTACTTCCTGTTTGCTTTACAGTAGCTCTTGTTTCCTGCAGATGTAGTGCAGGATCTTCTTGTCTTACAAAAAGCACGTTTATAAGACTATGGCATGTCATCACAGTGTGTAATTGAACAAACTGTTAATTCTGCTTTGTCCTGGTTATTGTGGTTAGTACTCGATAACATAAAGCCCCATCCACAGATGTGACATTGTAACAGATATGAAGTCAGTCTGTACAGCCTTATGATGTTTATATCACAAAATTGACGAGTGTGAAATTGTCTACATTGCTGAGTTATTACTACAATTAGTACAATTTATTTTAAAAGAAATTTTGACATGAGCAAACTAGCTGTCTCCTAAATACTTCCTGGGTACACTTTGGGAATTATCACAGTCCAGTGACTATTCCCAGTAGTAATTTTGGATTTTGTCAGTGTGTTCTGCATAGAAAGTTTGTTTAACAGTATGGGTACCAGCCTTTCTAGGTTCACTAGCTGCAGTACTGGAGAAAGGTCAGAAGCATATTTAATTTATTATCACTGAAATTGCTTCACAGTCTGGTAGTACATCACAGCTGTAACTTAGCAATCAGTAGCTCTGGGGCTGGGGAAAGAAGCTTCTAAGAAAGTTTTTGAGTTGCAAATGACCCTGTGAAGAGATACTATTCTTTTAGGCCATGTTTAAACCAAATGTTCAAAAATGGCATAATTTTGGCTTTTCCCTTTGCATTGAAATAGCCTAGAAAATCTCCTTATAGTCTGTAAGAGCTGAGATGTATGTGGGCAGCTGCTTTGAGTCTCCTTGCTATTGTTAGTTAACCTGTTTGGAGATAGCTTTCAGCTCCTCGATTTCATCTTAGAGCCTTGGATGTCAATTCCCACAGCATACAGCACAAACTTACCATAGCAATTTATTTGTCCTCCACTATGGCCTGTTTACATCAGAATTCTTGTTCTGTGGACAAAATGCACAGATAATGACTGCATGGAAATTCTTAGTGGACAATTTTGAATTTTGGGTTGTGGTAAACCTTGGGTAGAAGAACATGAAATTGTAAAAAACATAGATAGGTAAATAAATAGATAAAATATGGTGACAGCAATCCTAAAGGGTGGAGAGAATGAGATTTCTCACCTTGAGAAAAATGTGACAACGGCCTCCAGTGGGGCTTCGCTAAAGGGAAGGCTCAAACATTTTCCTCTGATTCTCTCCTGTCACCTTGCTGTCAGCATGTGTCTTCTGGGAGAGAGACCAAACTTTTTTCTGACATGGACTCTGCCCTGGGGGGCTGAGGGAGACCCATACTGGGAGACCACAGCAAGGCTGGGGAAAATATGACCGAAGTATTCCCTAGTAAATCCATGCTTGAGCTGTCATTCTTGTCTCCTAATCACATAAAGAAATTCTGCTTCTGTCCTCCCTATTTTTGGGTATTATGGAGTATACTTATTTTAGGAGGTGATCAGGAAAATCTCAATATTCAATGGAAGAAAAAAAGACAGAAGATGAGACTTTGTGTTGGAGGGAATTTTTAGCTCAGATGCATATCCCTTTTTATATGACTCTTGTATCTCACTATGAAATTGCTATTAAATCAGGCAATGGCTTCTTTCCCCATTAAACAAGAACAAATAGGAAAATATTTTCACAAGAGTGACCTACTGATTACCAATCTGAAATGTAGGTTCCAAGTCCATTTTCTAGATTTATTATTTTCTGCCAAAATTGATTTGGACAAAACCCATAGTAATTACCTAATATGTGGTTAGCAATTTTCCATCTCATTACACAACCCTTGTATCTTATTACCCATTTAAATGAATACCTGTAAAGTGATCAGACCTGTAAAATGCAAACAATTTTTCGATCCATCAAGCCAAAACAAATAGAGGACTTCAATAAAGTCTTTACAATAGAATACCACAATATAAGATACAATAAAAATGGGATTTATCAGTGTAATGCATAAGCTGAATGAATATAAAACTTTATAACAGAATCAAAATTACTTTTTGAGAAGTCACATGACTATACTATAACACTAATCTTTCAAAATCCCAAGGAGCTCTGAGGAGGCATTTTGTACCATCAACGTAAGAGTTTTCTCTGTGAGGCATCAAAATGAAACACACCTAATACTTATACAGACCTAATACATAATAAGTACTACTAAAATACTGGGAAAAAAATTTTAAAGGTGCATGAAAACTTGTTATTTTCAACTTGTGATTTTTGCAGTTCTTTTATGTAATCAAAGGTACATATTGAAAATAGAATAAATATATCCATCCCAGAGTATGTGTTGTCTTTTCGAAGCACATATGACGTTTCGGTATTGGAAAAGCAAAAAAGAGCATTGTAACATGATTCAAACTTAAAATGAACAGTTAAATTTCAAGATTAGGATGATCAAGTCAAATTCAATTCTGTTACAGTTCAGCATACTGGCACCTGTTTCTACCCATTTACAGTTTTAAAGCAGAGTAACAGGGTATGTAAATTGACACCTTGGTCAGTATATCCACAAAATGTAGCTCTGTAGTTTTGACTTTTCTTTTGCTGCTTTACTATTTTTACATTCATAAATCAGTAATTTACAGACTATTACAATCAGCACATATTTTACATATAATTAGAGACGATATTATAACAATCCCAAAACACTTCAGAGAAGAATCAAACCACCAGAAATGGATTACAGGTGAGGTAATAGTCAGAAAAAAAAATCTTTCTTCAAAATAAAGTGTCCTTTTCATCTGTAAACAACAGGAAATGAGCAGCATTCTATTGTGGAAACCACCTAATTTTATTACTTTTTTTACTCAATTTCTAGACTATTCAAGCAGTCAAACTCTGGTTCATGAGTCTGGAAAGTACTGTAAATATTATATTCTTCCCTAGAATGAAGACTGCTTTTATTCCTCAAGGAAACATAATATTTATTGTAGCTGATGTTACTCAGTTCATGAGGAATTGTACATACACAGTAATGACTAGAAATTGTCAATTATAAACCAAACTTTTTATGAAGATTTTTTTTCATGATACTGTACATAGTTTACCATCGATAGCATGTACACATACTTCCTCTTTAGAAAAATAGATCTTCACATATAAATATGTGTGTACCCATAGAACATAGCATATCAAAGCAGTCTAGAAGCCTGCTGTCCACAGAATCATTCCTGTGTTTGCTTAGAAGGATTCTAGGCTCAGCTACCTCTCCCAAGTGGTTTCAACGGAATTGGAGAAGAGAAGTTAGCTATGTCAGAAAACCTAATCAACCAATTTCATGTGATTAATTTCTGCATTTCATCTAATCTCCTTTGCCTTCCATTGTGCTATTTCTCACTGTAATCATAGTGTAGCACATACAGAACCAGGAACTCCTGCTGTTTCCCAATGACCAAAACAACCAAATGAGAACAGAGTCAATAGAGAGGTGGAAAATGCAAATTCGTGTCTTGGCTGCAGTGGGTTCTTAACTGAATATAGAGTGTAGCATAATTCAAAGTGAAAAACCTAAGGATGTTGTTAAGGTCTGATTATTGAGAGATGCCTCTGCACAAATTAAGGTGCAAATTAGACCACATGCTGAAGTCAATATTGTGGATTTTATTTTACAGTAAATGTGAGGTAGAGAGATAGAAAGAAGTAGAAAAGAGAGGGAAAAACTAAAGAGAGACAGAGAGAATGAGATCAAGCAGAAGGTATCACCACCTATGGATCCAGAAGTATCCCACTGGTATATGGGATATATATACACCAGTATCCTTTACCTAGGCTTCTTGGTGCTGGGGCTCCCAAGGTAATTCAAAACTTTTCGCTATTTACACATTTTAGCAAAAAATGTAAGTAATGCTTATTGGCTACACATTTCTCTTATTTTACTGGTTAAATGATTCCCTCACTTCTAATGCTAAATAATCCCATGCTCAGTGTTTTGAGTTGGTGGGTTGTGATCTTCCCCTGTCAGAATTACCTTTTACCCAGCCCTAGCTGATTTCAGCGCAGTTGTTGAGTTGGCTTCCCTTGTGGCCATAAATTCTGCATTCTTTATGGCCATTATCAGTGATACATTCCTCTCCCCCAGCTTTGTTAACCACCCCCTTGGTCTGAGATAACCCTCAGGCAATAATACCAGCTTTATCTATCCCAAGTTCCTATCACGTGGCTTAATTTACAGTCCAAGTTCCATGAAGTTCCATTTGGGGGGAAGCTTGGGTGGTCCCAGGTGCCATCTGTCCCATAACTTGGGGTGATTCTTGTGTGACCAGTGATATGTGTCTGAGCAATTTCTTCTTGACACAGTTTGCCACAGTGGGAATTTTTGTCTGGATGCGTTACCCAGGATGGGCTACCCAGATCTCACCTCTGCCAGGCCTGGAGTTAGTGCCATCCTGTCACTCCATTTTGTGCTTGTCTCAGAAGGCAAAGTCCTTCTGAGATCTTAACAGTGTTTGAGGCAGACCACTGTGATCTTTAAGTCCTTACAGACAGTCATCTCAAAACAGACAGTTTTTCATAATAACAACTTCCTTCAGTGATACATGGGCACCATAGAGTCATAGTCCACTTGAAGTTCCCAGATAGGACATGATACTGTCTCTCTGTCATGTAAAGTAGCTATTCATCTGTTTGAATACTCTCTGCAAAGTTTGTTTGTCCTTAGATTCATGCTACTGTAGAAAAGGAATAATATCAAAAGAACACATTTTTCTTGAGCTGCATTTATGTGTTTAAGCTCTCCAGACAATTAATTCTTGACCTTTTTTTTAGTAACAATTTTTTTGACACAGAGCTGTAGTACCACACATTAAAATGCTGGAGAAAACAGAGACATAGGACACAGTTCATATCAACTTTATTTGAAGCAAAAAAATGTAACTTTTATAACAGGACAAAAAATATATCCTATCTAGAGAAATAAGGAAAGTATCTCAATTTAAAGCAAAACCCAAAATATGACCCTGTGCAACAATTAGAATTACGTATTATAGGTGTCAGAAGACCTTTTAAAGTGCATTTTCCCTTGGAATCCTGGCTACATAATACAGTTACTAGGCACTGAGCTGTGCATTTATGCACACACATACTTTAAAACAAATGTAGTCAAGAAGAATAAAATTTTCTGAGAGAAAAAGTTGAGCTAAGCTTTTTAATAACAAAAAAATCAGCTTGATTAAGGAATCCGACCACCCACTGCTGGAAGACAAATGCTGGTGCCATATATTACGCACCTTTGGTATCCACAAGCTGATATGAAAAATTGCAAGGTGGAACTCTACTGACTAGGTAATAAAAAAATATGCACTGACACAGTGAAATAAAGTTAAAAGAGATTTATTAATTCATGAATTTACATTCTTCATAACCAAAATTTAAATCTTCTTGTTCAGAAGTCCTCAGCATGTTCACATTAAGTGTTTGAATAACAAACCTACTTTCATACATGATTAACTCAAACCCTATTCCTTAAAGCAATCTAGACATATGCATAACATTTAGAAATGCTTAAAAGCCTTACTGAGTTGTGGCCTGCCTATCTGATGTGAAGTTCTTTCTCATCACTGTGAGTCTTTCTATCAACCAGAAAGACCTCTGTGTTTGTGCAGGGATAATACCTAGGTAGAATATTACAACATGCCCCTAAATAACCATCACACCATAAAACTAAGATGAAAATTAACATTTTGCTTCACAAATTGCATTGCTTTGATTTTGTCAGCAGTTTGCATTTCACTTGGTTACTATTACCATTGCTGTATGTCAAGCATAATTTCTGATGAAATTTAGGTACTTTTCTCACAGAATGCTGAAATATTTGATTTGACTTCAGTATACCTGTTTGTTTGCATGGAGAAGGGCAATTTATATGATTAAATCATTGCACCATTAATGTTACATGAAACCAGCACACGTATAAAAATATTTCTTTTGTCCCAGAAAAGAGAGATGTGTTTGTATTGTATTAGTTGCAAAACCTCGCTCATTCTGTGACATGGTGTGGTGTCCTCTGTGGGGTGCAGGTGTGTGTCAGCTCCACTGGACCTCATGGGCTGCAGGAACACAGCAGCCTCACCATGATCTTCATCATGGGCTGCAGGGGAGTGTCTGCTCTGGCACCTGGAGCACCTCCTTCCCCTCCTTGTTCACTGACCTGGTTGTCTGAAGAGCTGTCCCCCTTGCATATTCGCAGTTCTCTCTTCTCTGGCCGCAATTTTCTCCTGCACAATAACCTTTTCTCCACCTTCAATGTGTTATCACAGATACTGATGGGATCACATCCACAATTGCTGATGGACTTGGCTTTATCCAGTCTCTGGTCCATCTTGGCATTGTCTGGTTCTGGCTCTATCAAACATAGGATACAAGCTTCTGGTAGCTTCTCACAGAAGCCACTACTCTAACCCCCTTGCTACCAAAACCTTACCACACAATATTTTTTTGCAAAAACAAAGAGCCTGGAGGAACACCATGCATTATACAGGCAATATATTTCTGCCATGGAAATTACTTAGAGCAGCAGAACAGTCTACTGCCAAAATAGCTGATTTACTGTAGAAGGGTCCAAGGAAGAAACCTGGCTGCTCACTAAAACAGGCATATTTTCCCTTTTCCTGGCTGCATAGCACTGTTTTTCTACTTTACTTCCAAAGCTCTTTGCAGCTCATCTCCATCGGTCTCGGACCATCCTCTTCATGATTATAAACCTCAGCTCCACACTTTCTACTATGTAAGCTTCCTGCATTGGAGATTCTTTGAAAGCCGCACTGTGGGCACTGCTCATATGAATACACGGAAAACACTTATCATCATCTAATTAATTACTGCAACAAAACCCTTTTTTGAAACACACACATGAAATAACTCCAATCACTTACACTTTAATAGATAACTGAATTCTTACCTCTCCTTTGTTACTGGACAGATACTTCAGAGCATTTGATACGTGATAGCCTGATATAGGGAAGAGTTGGATTAGCTATACTTCTGGGAGTACTTAAAGCATAGGGTTTCAAGCATTCATTTAGACTATTTGTGCCTGAGGCTGTCACCCACACCGAGAAAAATTATCTATACCAACCATATAATCCCCATCTTATTAAAAGAGTTACTAGTGTAGCTGTCAATCAAAGACAACATCATGCCTCTGGCTGATTTGCCAGTACAAGTTCTTTTGCTTTAAACTAGCCAAAGTTTTAAAAGACAAAATGGCATAGGAGTGTTCACTAGGGACACAATTAAAACTGAACTAATGTTTAATTGAGTGCATTTTTGGAACAGAAGAAATACAAGTATTTTCAAGTAAAAAAATGTATAACGGCTAACTGGCAAAGTTAATTAGAGTACATTTTATGTTACTTCTTCAGGCCATTTTTAAATTAGCAACAACAATTATCTTCTGAATCCCTCTTCCAGTCCTGAGAGGAGTATATTTAATCATCAAGTCACATCCTCTGTCTTTATTTTTTCTTTCTGTTTGATATATTTCCTAATTAGAAATTCAGTTACATATTTACAGAACATAATTCTTAAACAAGAAAGCCCTTTGAAACCTTTCAAACTGAGTACAAAACAAATTGTGTCATATATGGCACCATGGGCCTGAATGCAAAGCAAAAGTTTAGTGTCTTAATAGGATACAGAATATTCCTTGCGACATTTAATTCATACATTCCGCACTTGTATTAAAGGTATAGCAAATATTCAAATCCTTAAAAAAGAATTCATCTAACCCGGTTAAGACAGCATATCCTTCATTTGTCAAACACTAAAGTAACTGTGACTCTGACCTGTTCTCATCACTTAATCTTTTGTGCCCCCGGACATACTTCCAGGTATCTCGCCCGCTTGAATTTTTTATTTTATGTTTGGAACATAGTACAGCAAGGCCTATGGAAGTCAGAGAAGACCTTTGATGACTATAGAGGCATTTCTAATCCCTATCCAACATGATACAACATTTACAAATTCCTATAGGAAATCATAGAATAATAGAATGGCTTGGGTTGGAAGACACCTTAAAGATCATTTAGTTCCAACCCTCTCACCGTGGGCACATACACCTTCCACTAGATCAGATGTTGCTTGGAGCCCCATCCAACCTGGACTTGAATATTTCAGGGATGGAGCATCCACAAGTTCTCTGGGCAAACTGTTCCAATGCCTCACCACCGTCACAGTAATGAAATTTCTTCCAAATGTCTAATCCAAAGCTACTCACTTTCAATTTAAAGCCATTGCCCCTTGTCCTTTCACTACACGCTCTTGTGAATGGATTCTCTCCATCCTTCTTGAAGGCTCCATTCAGGTACAAAGGCTGCAATTAGGACACCCCAATCCCAGTTAGCTAAACAATCCCAATTGTCCCAGCCTTTCCCCACTGGAGAGGTGCTCCAACTCTTTAACCACCATGGTGGCCTCCCCTGGACTCGCTCCAACAGACTGATGTCCTTCCTGAGATGAGGCCCCAGAGCTGGATGCAGCACTCCAGGCGGGGTCTCGCCAGAGTGGAGCAGTGGGGCAGAATCCCCTCCCTTGAGTGGCTGGCCACGCTGCTTTTGGTGCAGCCCAGGATACAACTGGCTTTCTGGGCTGGGAGGGCACTTTGCCTGACCATGTCCAGCCTCTCATGCACCCCAAGTCCTTCTTGGCAGGGCCGCTCTGGATCTGTTCATCCCCCAGTCTGTGTTGATACAGGGGGTTGCCCTGACCCAGCTGCAGCACCTTGCACTTGGTCCTGTTAAAACTCATGACATTCCCACCATCCTGCTTCTTGAGCTTGTCCAGGTCCCTCTGGATGGCATCCCATCCTTCAGGTGTGTCATCCACAAATTTGCTGAGGGTGCACTTGAGCCCTTTGTCTATGCCATTGATGAAGACATTAAATAACACCAGTCCCCATGCAGACCCCTGAGGGACACCACTTGTCACTGATGGCCATTGACACTCTGAGCCATTGACCACTACCCTCTGGATGTGGCTGTCCAGCCAACTTCTTATCCATCTAACAGTCCACCCATTGAATCCATCTCTCTCTGGTTTAGAGAGAGGGATGTTGTGGAGGACTGATGTTGACCATATGGTGTTTCCATGCTGTGTAAGGCTAAATAAATTGGATAAAAATGAGAATTATTGCCTTACAGACATTTAGCACTAGAATTTTCTGTATTCTGGCTCTTCTATCTATAGTCAGAGTATCACAGTAAAGTAATTTAACTCAAAATAATAACTTCTGGTCCTTGAAATGAGAAATTATAACTTCTGAGAAAAGATAGCTTTCTTTCAAGAGTTTATATTAAAATGGACTAGGCTATCACAAAGAAATGGGGTATCATATTAAGGTTCTCATAGAACAATGGAATTAAAGTAAAAAAAATTTAAGTGTCAAACATCCTTTAAAATTGCATGAAGAAACAGAAATAATTTATTTTTCTCTCATCCTTAAAGTACTAGTGGGTTGCAGAAGGGCCAAAACCATACCAAACTGAATATATAGTGTAAGGTTTTTCAATGCATTCAATGGTTTTTGCGTGTAAGTCTTTTGGAGAAACTCTTTCAGAGAATATCTAAGGGTTCCTCCTTTATAGTAATATTGGAAAGCAAAATATCATCGCTTCTCTCAGTGAACAAAGAAGCAAGTGTAATAATAGCAACTTGACCTAACAGTTATTTTCAAGCAGCATTCATCCTTGTGCCATGTATAGAGTCTGAAATGTTACAAATCAAAGTTCGGTTTTGCAGTACAAAATTGGAAAGTGTAACATTAAAATTCAGCATTACCATCACTTAAGAAGATACTTCCTTATTTAAGAAGACATTTCCTTAAACTAGAGTGATTTTATTATTCTCTCTCTGCAAATAACACTATTTTTTGATCATAAAAATGATAGTTTTTAGATGATATACTTATGAAGGTAACAATAAATAAAGGACAGTCCTTGAACCACAGAAATCTTACAGCTTATAAGACAAAGATGTACAGTGCATATACAGCATATTGATGAATAATGAAACTCTTATTCATATTTAATACTAGCTTGGTTTCAGTGGGATCAGTAGGAGGTATTTTTTATCGCAAGCAAAAGACTGAATTAGTTGAGTAGAAGGAGTAGGAAGGAGATGAAGAAGCAAAAGATATAGTTAGAGATGAGTGGTTTTATTTATGCTGTTATTACATCTCATTTCAATTAATTACTTAAGAACACATGCAAGGGGACAATCCTTTAGCCTAAATTTGTTTGAAATTTTTATCATTGTTTCCCTCAGAGAGTAATGTAGCAATGCTAGCGGCATATGTCTCTACTGGTCTTCACCTAATAGCTTTTCAATCTATCAGTTCATTCAACCAAATGCTCCAGGGAGTATTTCAAAAGGGTGGGATGGTTTCAGAGATGACCACATATCCACCAGTTCATTGAAAAAGTAATGTGTGTGAATGTCTCTTTAAGTGTCAAGAATGTAAGGCTACAGCACAAGTTCAATTCCTTAGAGATACGGTGGTATCCACTTTGCTGAGAAACCCTATAAACAACCCAGCTTTGGAGCAGGGGAAAATTGAGTTGGAACTCATCCTTCCTTGGCCATCAAAGTCAGCTCATCATAAATCATATAGCGTGGAATTTATCACCTATCTGTAAATGTCTACAGTGTAGACATGTACCTCTGAGCTAGTCATGCTTTTTATAGCCAGTGGGGAGTAAAAGGCACTGCAAGGGCACAATTCGTCTGACCTGCTTTAGACAGCTATTTTAGGATGAGATAAAGTATGCCCTAGAAATGCCAACTTCTCTCCATTGACTGCAAAAACAGTCTAAGGCAACTTACTCAAATATAGATGGTGGTTTAAATCCCGAGGTTCTTATTCCTCAGCTACTTATGGAATTTCAGCTCTGAAAATGTGCCTGACTAATCTGAAACGTAATGTGGCATTTTTTAATGCAGTAAAGTTTTTGAAAAAAAATGACTCGGTTTTGCATTCCTCACATGGGAACAAATTTGCTGATTTCCACTGTCAAGATGGTGCTGTATGTGTGCATGTGCACATGCATGGTCAGTGTACAGTTTTCTCTCTTGTGCTTTGGTTGTGTGACTGTGTCATGAAGAATCTCAGCCTGCAGCATGTGCCAGGTAATGGAGCTAAAGTGAGGACTTAAAGGCCACAGCTCAAACTTGCAGGTAGGAGTTATTGCCTTTGATTGAGACTCTGTAAAGCCAGAAACCTTGCCGGGAGAGCAGCCTTCCCCAACAGCAGTGAACGCTGGCAACTGCTCCCATATGGGCCCAACAGTGGAGCCTGAGTCTAACCCAAATTAAAGGATATGTGTCCAGATGCCTGCAGTCAGGCAACAGAAAGGAGGAATGCTCTGGCTCTGCATTGCAAGTGTGGGAGCTAAAGCTCTCATTTCAGGGAATGTAAGGGAGTTCTCAATGTCAGTGCATAGAACTGAACTTTCAAATCCACAAACGCTGAAAATATATACATAAGTATGTGCAATATCTATTCATTATATACAAATGTATTGCTCCATTCCATTTTGCCTATATATCTCCCTAGGTGTAGTAAGATGTGAGAAATATTATAGTAATATTAGCCACAATCAGACTAGGGAAATAATCTTAGTAGTTACTACTCTTTTTTTTTAAAAAGCAGTATAAAAAAAATTAGTTTAATATGTTTAGCTTACTAATAATTTCAGTGAACGATCTCTTGTTGCTGCTCTTTGCCTGCATGAAGTCACAAAAAGAAAGCAATGAAATATCTGAAGAAATCTTTCTAAGTATTCTCTTAGTCTGTTAGCTCTAATGCATGAAATCTTTGGCTTGGAAATCTATACTAATAAACTTATAAGAAATACATATATAAATTGTTTGCAATTTAAAAACTTCTGCTATTCTGAATTGATTTCTCCATCTACTTTTCTTGGTCCTCACCTCAGCTTTTATTTTGCCCCAGTTACCTCTTCATCCCTGCTTTATTAATTTTGCACTGTTTGCCTTCACATTTCATCCTGTTTAGGTTCTCCCAGAATTCATGGGGATTATTTTTCCAAGGATTATGGTGTTCAAGCTTCAAATTCTGAAGTGTTGTGACGTGACTGCTCCCATTCTATGTCTTTACTCCTGACAAGTGCCTTGCTCATTTAGATTAGAGAAAACACATATTATTTTTGGCTCTAACAGTACCTTCTGTAGCTGAATAAGTTATTTTTTTGGGGGAGAGGGGCCTGTGGACCCTGAAGTAATAGGTTTGACTGATAATGCCAATGGTAATAAAGACATTTACTTCCAGGAGTAAGCTGGAAGCTCTTGATCTTCAGCAAAATAAAAGTCATTGAAATGATTCCAAGTAATATTCCTGAGAAATATGTTTTTCACTGGTGTTTGTCTCTATGCAAGTAAAACTCCACACTTGGCAATTAATTATATGGTCTAGTTTACAGCTGTAGTGCTCCCTCAGAGCTAGGCAAAGAACTACAGCATTTTAATGCCAGAATACAAGAGTTTGAAACAGACACTTGAAAAATTTGATTGTGTTAAATGTCTGAGGACTATTTAGAAACGTTCCATGACCTTTTTAATGTTTCTTCTGCACATTGAAGTCAATTGTTTTTGAACAATCTCAATTTCTATATTCTCCCACTAAAATAATGTCGGGATTTTCAGCAAGGCAAGAAGAGACAAAACTTGGAAAAGTTGTGAAAACATTCTCTGGAGGGCACACTTTGGTTAGTTCAGGAAATTATAGATGTACCAAATGTCACAAGATGGTGGAACTTGCTATTTTACTGTTTTACATTATACATGAGGAAGGCTTCTGATGTCAAAACCTAATCAAAAGTTTTAAGGACTTAAAATGTTCTCTTTAATCCACAGTAATTTTTAAATTTAACATTTAAAATTTTAGTATTAGGAGAATATCAAAACCATTGAAATTTGCCAAGAATATTGGAAAAAAAAAATTTTTGTTACATCCGGATATCTTCTTTAGCTCTAAGAACAAAACTTTTGTTAATAGCTTTAGTGCAACAAAAAGAGACAAGTTCTATATGAAAGAAGTAGATGGGATACAAATAATGTTTAACCCACTGCAGTTGTTATCCCCATGTATTACTTCCCACTTAAAACAAAAAATACTTTTCTCAAGGTTTTTTTCTGTAAGAGAGGGAAGGAAAAGGAACAGTATAAAAAAGTCAATCTTAAAACAAGTTTTTAAACAATGCTTAGCTATTTTATTTACCGTAATAGGCAAGAAACAGCCTGTTCACAACAGGGAGTTGACTCTCCTTTACACATAAACACAGCTTCTTCAACTACTTTGCTGTACTTTAGGAAAAAATGAAACGATGAATACAGCTTCTATTAGGCAGAAACCCCAGGAAATTGGTAGTTACAGATCTAGCAACTAGACCGGTAGAGCGTTAATGATTAGTTACTTTTTAGTGTGTATTACTCTGACAAAAAAACCATTTTCCCCAGGATTAGCAGCTCAGGTAAGCAGCTGCCTTTTTTTCTTTTTAAAGTGTTATTGAAATTATAAAATCAAACTCTAGAAGAACTACAAATTAAGTAGCTTTTTGCTGTTGTAATTATATGCTGCATTCCTCTATCAAATGCTTGTAGATAATAGCTGTGTTTGTAATTTTACAGGTGTGCTGAAGATGAAATATAGAGTGCTATATCTGAAGAAGGTATAACAAAAGATATGAACAATAAATAACTGTGTTTGCTTCCAGCATGCAAAAGGTAACACTTTTTCCAATCGCTTTGTTCATTCTGCAGTTTCCCTGTGGACAAAAGACATTTTTACACAGCCAAAAGAATAGCCATCGATCTGTTAGACGATGTCTGTGGTTATGTACTATCATGACCCTTATCTCCCATAGAATAGAAGTGTTCCTCTCATGTAGGAAAAAGAAAAGGGTTTTTTATTTTCTTATTTATTTTTGCACAATGTATGTTGTAGTTTTTGAATCTCCAGTTCATTGCCAGATTCCTGTTTGGGGAATGAGGGATGGCTTGCCATTTCTGCAGCTCTAACTTGCTTCCTCAGCAGATTCACAAGCATCCACCAGCAGAATCATATTACCAGAGGTCACTGAAGAGGCTGCTCCTGACAGTATGTATTATAACAGAGAGTCATCACTGTTGCAGCTGTAATTTTTATTAACATTACTCACAACCCGTAAATGCCAAGAGTAATTCAGGTCCAAAACCTTCTCTCACTATCCTCCCCACAACTGTTTCCCTCATTTTCCTGCCAGCTTGCTTATCTCCAGGGTTTCTTTGAAATACTGACCTACTAAATTAGAACAACAAACACGAGTAGATTTATTGAACTTTGAAAGCCTTGTTGGCAGAGTCCTTTCATTTTGTTGTGAAGTAACCACTTCTGCATTTAAAGAGCACCTCAGTATAATATTATTCTGTTCATCCCTTTTTACCACAATTAGAGTTTTCTTTTCCATAAAATGCAGAACTTTATTTCATTAATTGTCATTGTAATTACTTACTCTACAGCATAATGGATGTTATCTGAAGAGTTCGGTGTGTTTTTCTGCCTGGTGCTCAAAATGTATTCCTGTAAGCACTAAAAAAAAGGTTTTTTTGTATGTTCATATTTTCTTCCAAGCTGCATGAAAAATCTTGCTTTGCTAAGTGTATTTTCACTGGTCAGGAATGGCAAGGGGAAGGCTCTTACCCCAAAGCAGTATTCCTCAGGCACTTTGATCATTGTCAGCCACTAGTTCTGGCACCCTACTCCCAGTTCATCACTGTGTAATACTCCCAGTTGTCACTGGGCACATCTACATGGGTGCACTGTCTGTACTTCCCCTCCAGAGCATCTCTGTCCTTCTGGGAAGCCAGGGCAGAAGACAGGATGGCAGAGAAAAGTAGGGCTCTGAAGCACAATGATAGAGAGCATTTGTTTGCATAGATAAAGAAAGGAAAAGCTCAAGGCACTGTATGCACTGTGAATTTACTGAAGAATATTTGGGAAGACATGTAGGTGCACTAATGCAGACACAAATAATAGACTGGTACCCCTCTGAAGAATTCAGCAGCTTCCCTGTGGTACTGTGAGAATGTTCATAAGCTGGCTAGTTTTTGGCAGATCAGTGTATGGGTAAGAATAACCATATATATCTCTTCCTGCTGCCTATGCAGAAATACTCAGTGACATTAGTGAACTTTAAATCAATGAGATTAAAGGTAAAACCCACAGGTGAGACAGCAAACTATTCAGGATTCGTGGGCACTCAATACCTCTTACCAATGGTGAACAACCAAATCCTAATTCAAAACTGAAAGTGTAAATAGCTGATCCAAGGTAAAGGAAAGAGGTGCTGTCTGTCAGATATCAAAGTATCTTTTACTGTTAACCTCTTAATTTGATGTGACATTGTGTGAATTTCAAAATTTCTTTCATTATGGTAGATTTGCATTAGAGGAACATTACAACACTAGAAAACCCAAATCTTGAGACAAAAGCAGACTACTGGACTCAGTTCTAATAGCTGGTTGCTAACTGAAAGCTTCCACTGTGAGTGCTTTTTATTTTAAAATGTTGGGATTTTTCCTAATTCCTTTGCTGCTCTGTCACAGACATTTTTTTGTCTTGTTTTTGGACACAAATGATTCCAGCCTTCATGATGGCACATCTTCAGTCTTTATCAGGTAAAATTAAGCTTTTGATGACAGGTTTTAAAAATGAAAATGTAATGTCACTTTTGACCAGAACGTACTGCAGTAATTAAAGCCTGATTTTTGACCGCATTATAGCATTAAATTTCCTATGGCACAAAAATGTTTATGGAAGGCATAAAAAGCAAGGGTAAACATGCAGCCTTTTGTCATTATTATTTAACAACTCTAGTTACTGAACCTGTCTGGTTCAATTTCTGTAAACACTACACTATATGACCTACCTTGACCAATACATTTTACAAGCTGGAGTCATCCATTAAACTTGTGAAATGACTCTGCCAATACAGCTTGTTCAAAAAGCCAATAAGTAAAAAAAGGGTTCTCCCATGGGCTGTCTTAGCATTTCTTGCCGTGATTAATAAAAGCAATTTTTCCAGTTTGACTCTTCAAGGAACTGACAACTAAACAGAAATAATGATGCTAATTGAAGGCAAAGATAAACTTGTATTTTATGCTTTCTGGAATTTATATGCAAAATATATTTAATATGTGCCAGATTGAGTCTGATACTAAAAGACATGGGAAGATGATGATAGGGATACAGATATTAATGAAACTCAACTAAAAATGCCAAATACAGAATATTGTGGCATACTCTGTATGACACAGCAAAAATGAATTTTCTTTGCCAAATGGGACAAATATTGGTAGCCTTGTCTTTTTAGTTTTCTATTCCAGCAGCTATGCCTCTACAGATGAGAAGTAGCTCAGACTAATAAAAAACCAGTGTGTCTTCAGAATTAACTCAACTATTATAATAGTCACTAATTATACATAACAAATCAATATGAATACTACAAACTTGATTGCCTAAAATTGCCCAAGCAATTGTATTTTGTGTTACTCTCCATTTTGAAAAATCTCCCATTAGTCTTTCACAGCCTCAAAACTTTTTGAAAGGAGACATTTCATAAGTATTCAGTTCATGCAGTGTCTGGAGGATGCTGCTGACCAGCATCTTGCTGAATTTAGACCTGTTGTAAGAGAAAGACTGGTTCTTTTTAAAAACTTGAGGATCATGAGTGTCGTGGTTTGTCATTGGCCCAGCGCCTGGCACCCATGAGAGTCGCTTGCTCACCCTCCCCTGCCGCAGCTGGGCAGAGGAGAGAGGGGGAAAAAATTAATGAAGGCTTCATTAGTTGAGATAAGGGCCAGGAGAAAACACTTCAAGGGCAAAACAGGCTTAACTTAAAGTTACAAAGTGAATTTATCGCTAACAGAATCCCTCCAACAGGAGACGGTTCTCCGTGAACTTCCCACCGTGAACTTCCCACCGTGGCTCCACTCTCACGAGCAGCAGCCAAACCGCACCTGCTGCAGCGTGAGTCCCTCCCACAGGCACACAGTCCTCCCAAAACTGCTGTGCCGTGGGTCTCTTCCCATGGGGTGCAGTCCT
>VXBT01005021.1:55260-107649 GCA_013400235.1 Oriolus oriolus
CCCTCCTTCTCCCCTGACCTTGGTGCCGCCAGGTTGTTTCCCTCACATGTTCTCACCTCCTCCTCTTCTCTGATTAGAAGCAAAAACCCCTGTGCCTTTGTTTTGATTTTCTTCTTAAATACGTCATCACAGAGGCGTTACCAGCCTCTCTCACCGGCCCAGTTTTGGCCAGCACCATGTCCATCTTCAGAGCCATCAGAGACTGGCTCTGCTGGATATGGTGGAAGTTTCCAGGAGCTTCTCACAGCAGCCATCTCTGTGGACCCCCTGCTACCAAAAACCAGGCCATGCAAAACCAACTGGGAGAGCAAAGAAGTCTAATAATTAGAACAGTCTCCACAAGAATCATTCCTCCTAACACAAAACATTCTATGATTCTATGATCATACACACTTAGAAAGAAAATGGTCTTTCTATTTTTAAATACAAACTATTCTGTCCTAATGTAGAGTTATTTTGTGCAGTGTTTCCATTATTTATAATTTTCTGTGTCATCAGCTGCTCACCAGATTAACAAGACTTCTTCTCTTTCCGAGAGTAGTTATGTGAGAGCTTTTTTATTCATCAGACTTTTAAATGACGCTATTAATACTCATATCTCATTAAATCTGTTAAATTGTAATTTAATTTTTAGTTACTACACACATTTGTGCATTTTATAGATTTGTATATGTACATGCTGATTATTGGAATTGTTTATATGGCAGAGGCTGAGAATAATTTATTTTAGACAAGTAAACAGTTATTTTGCCATTGTTTTCAGTAGAATTAATACATAGACGTTCTGAACTTTTTGCTATTGATTAAAGAACTCTTTAATTGCTCTTCCCTAAATTTAATCTTTTAGAATCAAGTTTAAAACCTGTTGAAGTCAATGGAGAAACTCCCACTGATTTCAAAGGCTGTTATAGCAGGTCCTTAAAATGTTTTATTACTATGTGTCTTTATTTCTTAAGAAAAAGAAGATGCCTTTTAGTACTATTGTAAATGAAGGCTGAAAAGGGACAGTGGATGGTGTGAAGGACGTATAGTTACTTCAAGTGAAAGACTCTCAGAAGATGCAGAATTTGGTTTTGGTGAAGAGAAATTAAATATGACCTTATTTTGCCCAAACATAAAAACTCTATTCAGCAAGGCTGGGACAAGGATAAAGAAGCCATCAGGAAACCTGGAGAATGCTTTGAACATGATCCAGCAAATGACTCACACAGTTGCTTACCTTAAAACATCTGAATACTCCCATTTGAGCCAATGGACTACTTCAGTTGACTTCACGTTTGGCTGTTTCCGACCTGGGTGGATGAAGGTGGTAAGAATTTCATAGTGGGTTCATGATTACAGTCATGACTAGGGTCAACCTCTGGTAACAGGTACAGCTTAATTTCTAAATAATAATTTAGAAATTCTACATTTTTACTGTCTGAACTTGAAGATTTAATCTGACATTTCACTTCTTACAACACTGTTGAACTACTGAATTACCAAAACTGTATGTTCTGAAACTGAAGGGGTGACTTTAGAGGGGATTAATTTTCACTAACATAAGCCTTCTGGCATCTAGTCTAAGTTAGTAATGAAAGAGAAGCTCTGCTGGGGGAATTCATATCACCTATAATTATTTTACTTTTAATAGAATGAATTATCCTTTCAGATTTACTAATTTCTTTTCAAATGTTATAAAGGGGACTTAGAGAGCTAGCTTACTATTTCTTTCTTTCATTATCTGAAATTAGTGCAGATGATGTAGCTGAACACAAATTTATACCTTTAACACAGGCTCCACTAGCCCAGCTGATTCTGTAGTGAACTAAAAATACATTAAGCAATGAATTAGCTTCTATGAGTATTTAATGAATCCCATTCATCCTTATTTACATGTGTATAACCCCAAATGACTGTTCAATTAAGTGCCTTCATTTGCATTACATGTACAGAATTCCTCTGTCTTCTCCTCACTAAACCCAAATATCAATGATTTTACAAATATCCAATGAATCTATCTGCAAGCATGGTGTTCAGCTCATGTGTAAATTGATATTATTTTAAAAACATGGAGCTAGATAATAAATCAATTCTTCAATTGCAGGGGAAAACAAATTGAAGCTGATGATTAAAGGCCTGTGAGAACAGAACTGTCCATGAATGAACACAGCCTGAAAGCAGACAAAGCCTCTTTTTTAAATCAGTGCCATGAGAAAACATTAAGAACCCTAACAATAAATAAGATAAATTTGAATAAAAATTCACCAGTTGTAAATTGTAGGTAAGTTTCTTGATAAATAATAGAATTATGCAATCATAATGCCTCTATCCAAAATATTTAACTTACACTACATCCCAGATATCAAGCTCAAATTACAATATTTGCAGTAATTTAATTAAAATACTATAAATTACTAAATTTTCCTTTTATAAATAGTTTCCTTGGTTTAAAGTAGGTTATACCCCTGTTTTTGAAGTTATCATCTCTTACTCTGGTTTTCATCATTGATGAAATTATCAGCCATGAGCCAGCTGTTCTGCCTGTGTTCTCTCCCAGCTTCTTACTCACAGCCTACTCTCAGGTGGAACAAAGTGAGAAAAAAGAAAGACGCTGATGCCGTGCAAGCACTGTTCAGTCACAGATAGAATGCTGCTCTGTTGTCAATGCCTTTTTTAGTCAGACGTGCAAAACACTGTATGGGCTGCTATGAAGAAAATTAACTCCTTCCCAACCAGACCCAGAGTAATTAAACTCTCTTAAAATAGAGTTGCTCTTGATACATAGGTGTCTTGTTTCTGCTCTGTTCTCTTGGTAGGTCTTATTAAAAAAAAAGAAAAATGATTACAAGGTAAGATTATCTCATCTCTTAGGGAATTTCTGAAATTGCAGTGTAGTAGGTTAGCTGTGTGAGAAGACAAACTCATAGAATTGTAGAGTCATAGAATGGTCTGGGTTGGAAGGCATCTTAAGGATCATCTGGTTCCAACCCCTCTGTCATTGGCAGGGACACGTTCCACTACACCAAGTTTCTCAGATCCTCATCCAGCCTGGCCTTGAACACCTTGGGATGGAGAGTCCACAACCTCAGTCAAGATTTAGAAAAGTACAGAAATGAGAAATTAAGTAAAAGGAAGGTCTATGAACAAGAATTATAGAAAAACAACAGTGAAAATATTTTAATTACAGCATTTGTGATCAGAAAAGAAATATTTTGATCAGTGAAGTGTCTCATAAGTAATTATATACAATGCTCTGTAAGTAACGTCAGCTCAAGTCAGGCGGTCTCCTAGGCAGTTTACTCTGAAGTAAAATGCTGCCATATAGTGAATACAAAGCAAAGTCACAAATAATTAACCTAGTAGTATTGTATCTAGTATCTGGATCAAATAACTTCTAGTTAAGCTTTTAAACAATAATGTGCTTAACATGATTGCTGTGGTTTTTAAATTATAATTTTATGAAAAATGAAATGAAATTAACAAGCAGAGTAAAAGTTACAACCAACCTAATAAGCAGAAGGCAGTGAGGTTCCAGTCCTCAACCCCTGAATATGTTTACTGCTAATTAAACCTACCTGATCTAAAGTTGCTTATTTATTTTTAGTATCTAGGAACTCCAAAACTCTCCTAGCATTTACTGGGAATAATGGTTCTGCAATCCTGTAATTTCTCTAAACAGTTTCTGCCTTTTCCAGCTGCATGACAAAATTAAACTTGCCAGTAAAAATTCTGCAATTGGCTTAGCAGTTCTCTGCTTCTGTGAATGTCTGGTTGGGTGATATCTTTTTAGGAAAAGGTTGGTGGCTTCTTCAGTATTTTTGTATGGAAACAAAGCATGAAGTGGCAGGAATAAAGAGGATATTGGAGTTTCCACCTTTTTTAGTTGTGCAATAAGAGTGATCCTGCAAATCCTGTTCAAGTATAGTCTCATTTATTCTGACCAAACTGCCTTATTAGAGAGCTCCTCTGTATGTTTTTCTGACACAGAAATAAAAGTTCAGTCAATATGAGCTATATATTTTTTCAGTTAATTGACAGGGAGGCATTTTTTTACCTGCAAGAAAATACAGATCTTTTTATCTTCATATGGGAAAAAATATGCTGTCTATCTATCAGTCAATCTAAAAAGACAGACAAGGAGTGAGGAACTTTGTTGAGTCTGTCTACATGGGGTTTTGCAGACATCTAAATGTGAACCTCATTTTTCACCCACTTGAACCTGAGTGAATGTTATTACTGTTGCTGAGCCTGTAACAATATGTTGAAACTCAGTGGGTATTACCTCAAAATTACATTTTACATAGTTATTTCACATTTGTTTAAAAACAGTGAAGATAGCTTAAGACTTCGAGGATTAAGATCTCACATTGTTGGTATTGTTGTGAATCTCACATTGCAGATACTTTTCCCTAAATATGAGTTATTCCTTTGTTTTTTGCAGCTCTATGGAAAAACTTGTATCCCATTCTCAAAGAGAATATTTCTCAGTACAGATCACATAGTCATAGAAAGATTGGCTTATAATAACTTTTTGAAGAGAATTCAGTTTATAAATTCAAATTTCTTTTTCAGTTGTTATTAACATACTGGTTTTTAGCTTTCAATATCGTTCAAGAGACAGGAAAAAAAACCCCACCAAAAATGTTAAAGAAAAATGACAAGACAAGACAAGACAAGAAATGTTTTCTGGCCAGAATAGTTTCTTTTCCCATGTTAGCACTTTTTAATTCATTTAAAGATAAACCAGGTGGAGAAAATTGCATAACTCCTATTTAGAGCTATTTAGACATATTTACAAAGAATTTTAGTATTTGCCCAGCTGGTGGTTTTGTCTGTGACTGTGTGTAAAGATCTCCTGTCTTTTCTGCGTTGTATTCTACAATGTTTATGAACAAGCAACTTGATTTCCCAAGTAAAGAAGATGTAACATGAAATCCAAGTAAGTGGATCATAAACAGTGGTTGCAAAGTTGCTTTCTTTTTCCCACCAAAATGGAGGGTAATTACAAGGACCTTTCTTTTTTTATAGTGCATCTTTTTTTCTTATTATGTTGTGAAACTGAACAAGTATTATCCCCATGATGGTGGGCTTTGGCTTTGTTTTATTTTGTAAATTTGTCGAAAAAGGCTCAATTTTGAATTATCCTCTGAGTCAGCTTACATTAGCGGCCTTTCTCCATCAACTCAGACCAATAATATCTTTATCTTTAGCCTCTAGAGAAAAGAACATTTATGGGGAGAGAAGGATCATTTATTCTGTGAGATATTTTTGGAGAGGTTTAACACAAAGAAGAACAGAATGTACTAAGTAGCAGAGGGTACAAGAAACTTCTTCATTCCAGTCCATTTTTCTGACAGTTTTCTGGTTTAGGGTCTACCAGTCCTAACCACTGGAAGATAAGATGGGTGGTTTCCAGGGACCATTTTCAAGGGTTACTCCTCACATAGGATAGGGTTGTAGAGAACTTGAGAGCTGCACCTCAGACCGCTACCTTGGAGGATATGTAAATGCATGTCTTTTACACAGCTAAAAGTAGAAAGGCTGATTCTCATCCAAGCTGATGCTAATATTTCAGAAAATTGAATTTTATAGTGCATTAAGAGCCAGCAAATTTAGTAATCTGCACTGTCAGTGTACTTCTGTGCATCTTCTCTGCACGAGAGACGTAGTTTTGACTTCCTGTTGTCAATCAGCCCTTCAGCTCTGGCAAGAGATTGGTATCAGTGTAAACTGAAGTTCTCTGTGTACACTCAGAAACAATCAAGTCTGAGGTTGTATGTGATATACCCAGGTCAGTATCTTTAGGTACATATTTAATGAAGGAAAGTTACAGGAACACTGCTTAAAGACAGAAAGATATGATCAGTATCCTGCCACTGATAGTCGTCAGAAAGGACTAAGCAAAACCGAAAGACAGGCCTTCTTCTGAACAGTAGCCTGAATGTTATCTTCTAGTAGCATGATGTAGGTAATCTGAATATTTTTGTATTATTTTATCTGACGTTTTTATATCATCTAATAATCATTGTTTGAGGATCAAAACCTATGAAGGTGAATGTGGTGACAAACTGTTATTCCCGTTTTCTCCACAGGAAAACTGTTTTAGGAAACTGAATTTTCATGTTAACAGTAAGCTAAGAGTCAAACACTGGTCTTCTAATTCCTTCTCCTGTATTTAATCCATTAAGACATTATTGCTCCAATTGTGAAGGACTGAAGATGACAGAGAAAAACAGGACACTTCCCAAATCAGAACTGCACATTTCTATAATGTATGTTTTTCAAAGTCAAAGGCAGCCTTTAAAGATCCTACTGTAATGTTTTGTGTTCTGAAGATAAGGTCCGAAGCAAAATATTGAGAAACACAGCGTAGGTTACACTACTTTCCAGCAAGCTTTATGTGCAAAGCAGCTGGATTATTTGATTGTCTTCCAGGATCCTGAGAATTAATCAATACTTGATTGGCTCTTTGAAGAAATAAAGTAGGTACTCCTTCCATAGTTAACACTGTAACTACATTTCCTTTTAAAATATATTATGGGTTTCTGTGTCCCTTTCTACTTATGTATCATAAATGCCAGATGTTCTGGGTGCACAAAGTGGCACTGATGTGGGGATGGAAAGAACATTATTTCAGTGACTTTTATTGTTCATTCCTATACTGATAGCAATGCTGGGGATTTGGCAACTGCATTAAATTAGAATTGTTTGGCACTGGAATACTGTAGTATAAATGTTACCATCAAAGGAATTTCAAAAATTGGTTGATTTAATTTTGTAGTTAACCATGAGTCTGGATTTTATTGTGATAGGTCACTAGAAGAGCAGTAATCAATATCCTGGTGTTTTACTTCTCACAGGCCCCTAAATGCAGCAAGCCTTCAAATATCAAATTCTTATTTTTAAGGAGCTTTGTTTTAAGCTCCTAGTCTTACTTTTCTCCTTCATCATTTGGGTTAAGACAGCAGAAAAAGATTATTTTGACATGACTGTCTTTAATAGCGGAAGAAACTCCTGCAGGAAATGAGGTGTGCTCTTCCGAGTGCAATACTGTAAATGTGTTAATGAGACTTATGCTAAGGGATGTTTCCTCCTTTCTTCAGTTTTTACTTATGAGACTTGTATCACCTACCATCATGTTGTGCAGTACCTTTGTTTCTATTTCTGTGTCTTCCCTTCTCACTTCCAGACTGTTGAAATTCCTGTAGTAATTTGTATTAGAGGTCAGCTCCTTTGATGGTAAGGATAGCACTTTTTCCCATGTGTGTATACAGTGCTGAGCATAATGGAGTCTTAAAAATAAATAGATGTACACAGACATTACAGCAACAAAAGTAATAACAGCCCATTGGGTTTCCATTAAGCTACGTTCTCAGTAAGATATTTGAATCTGTAGAAGATGAATTTTTATTGTTTCTGTTTCTGCTGATGTCCTTAAAAGAGTAATAAGTGCTTTCCTTTTATGAAACAGTTGAGGAGAGCATACTTTTCTTTTTTTTTACTTTTGGACTGCTGATAAAGTACAGAGTTTTCAGAAATTAGCTCTGTATTGTAGTGGATGAATTGTGGAATCATTAAGACAGTAAAAGACCTCCAAGATCATTGAGTTCAACCTTTGATTAAACACCACCATGTCAACTAAACCATAGCACTAAGTACCTCGTCCAGTCATTTCTTGAATACCTCCAGGGTTGGTGACTCCACCACCTCCCTGAGCAGCCCATTCCAATGCCTGACCACACTTTCAGTGAAGAAATTCTTCCTGATATCCAACCCGAACCTCCCCTGGTGCAGCTTGAGGCCATTTCCTCTTGTTCTGTTGCTGGTTGCCTGGGAGAAAAGGCTGAATCCCAACTGGCCACAGCCTTCTTTCAGGTGGTGGTAGAGAGTGATAAGGTCTCCCCTTGATGCCTTAGGTTTTAACTTTTATATTTTTCGAATCCTGTACTGCCTGGTGTGTAACTCTGAAGTTTCTTGTGGCCTGTTAGCTGCTGTTCTCTCATGCTGATTAGACATAACAGACCTGTCTAGGTTTCCACCTCAAGGACACCAGGCCCCAAAATGCGTAAACTAACATCTTAGAAGGGCGGGTAAACTTGGGGAAATTACATCATTAACTGAAGCTTTAACTGGAGAATTAACCCTGACATGCAAATGAACGAAATTTATAAAAGTGTGAAGAACTTGTGACTCGAGGTCCATCTTGGGGGCTGCCTTTGGCCTGCCCAGGGTGTACCTTTGAATGCCCTTCAAAAAAATACCTGCCTTTATTCTCTTATTCCTCTCTATTCTCTGTTTCTTAGGTGACCACCTCAAGCATCACCCTTAGCCTCCCTTTCTCCAGACTGAACCATGACAACTTCCTCAACCATTTCTCATATAACTTACTCTCTAGACTCTTCACCAGATTCATTGTCCTTCTCTGGACTTCTCCCAGCACCTCAGTGTCTTTCTTGTAGTGAGGGGCCAAAACTGGACACAACACCTGACATGTGGCATCACCAGTGCCAAGTACAGAGTGAGCATTGCCACACCCACACCAAGTCAATTACATCTGGACCAAAAATATGTATCTTCCCGTCATGGTAAATGAAAGTGGGAAAGTGCATACATAACGATTACAGAACATTAATGTCGATTACTTGGAAAGCTTCACAGTATAGCTCATGCTCCCTTTGAGAGTACATGGCTTACTTTTAAAAGAAAATGGTAACTAACTTTCACAGAGAGAGAAACAATTTAAAAGTCATTGGTTATAGTTTATTAAAGAATGGCTTTTATTAACCCTAGAGAATACTGTGGTATTTATTCACAGAGCTCTATTTCCAGTTAATATTTAGTTGGTAGTCAGTAATGTAGCAATAAAACAAATTAGTTTTTCAAGTAAAAGAACTGAATAGATGCTCAGATTCTCCAGCAAAGCTATAATACATCTTTATTTTCTAAGAAGGAAGCTTAAAGATATCAGATAGGATTATACAAAGGATAGCAATTAAGACTCACTAAATCTGTCCTCTAGACCCATTAAAGATTCCCAGCAAAATACAAGCTATTTGTTTTAAGTGAAAGAAAGCAATTACTGCTCCTTCATGTGGGCAGTTTCAAGGCTGAAACTTAACTCTTTCTTTATTGCATTCCAAGTAAAACAAGATGAAATTAGTGCAAATATACTGTTTTGACATTTTGGTGTATTGCTGTTGAGACGGGTCACGACGCACACACGCTGACAACCTCAGGCAAAGAGCTCACCTTTAATACCACACAGCATCTTTTATAGTTTCTTAGCCGTTTACATAGTTTTAAAGCACAACAAGCTTAATTCAACGAATCACCACGCACCACTAGGTGAACACACAATAATCGCGCAGCGTGTTTTTCTACCTCTAATTCAGCTCTGCCTCTTTCCCATGGTCCTTCTCTAGCAGAAGTAACAGGTCTGAGCTGTGATTTTACAAAGGCAACAAGGCCTTCATTTTATAAGCTTTTACCTGTATGCAACATTGGTGTCCCATGGCTAACTGTGATCTCCAGGAGACCTGCCGTCACTCCTGTCATGGGATGGATACTGAAGCAATGGATTGCTGCTCTGACAGGGAGTACTCTGAGAGCAGATGCACTTCTGCAGCGCTGTATTACCATGTTTGGGATAACTTTGAAGATTAAAGCTTTTTGAAAGGTCATTTATGGTACATTAATGTTCTGAAAGGTTTTTCTGGTTATGTTATCAATAACCTCAGAAAAAACTCACAGGCCTGAAATATCTAATTGCATACATGTGTCCAGCATTGATTCTACTAAGTGTCAGAAAGAAAAAAGCCAAGGCCATATATTAATTCAGATGTTCTGCACTGGGAAAAATGTGCTTAACTGCACTGTGTGGGAGACATTTTTGTGCAGAGTTCACTTTTCTGTCCTCCTTCCTCCACATTAAATTCTCCTTCCATAAAAACATTGATTTGGAAATCTCACTTTAGGTGGAAATGTCACTTTAGTTATAAGAGATTTTTTGGTTTTTAAGGGATGATTTTTGTAGACAGCAGACTACTAGCTAGTTCTCAAAAGGACATTAAATGTTTTTAGTTCCTCCCCTGGTGGCAATTACCATAATTGTTTTTAATAACATACAGCAAGTCCAGTAGCTGCATTTATTTCTGCTTCCTTCATATGAGTTAAGTTATGGGTTGTCTGTAAAATCATATGGCCAGTGGCCAGGTGTGACTACATTAAAAGGGTAAAGGAGGTGGAAATGTACCAAGAAAACATTACTGCCAGAGTGGCAGATGTGATGTTTCCTGAATGATGAAAAATTACTGTAAAATATAGTGCCAGTTAAAAGCCCACAATTGATTTAAAATCAAAACCACCTCGATTTACATCTTGGGTAAACACAGGGCTTGACAAGGTTTCTGATAAGATTGCCAAATATTGAATATTTTAATTTTAAACTAAACATCTCAAGCACAAAAGACCTTGATAAAAAATACTGAAATGTGTTTGTCTAAGCAGGAAAACCTGTCTGTCAGTGAGGTGAGAAATGAAAATTGTCAGGAAACATAAACTTGACAACTGCTTTCTTGACCTGTCTTGTTAATGACAGCCAAAAAACACTGTATGGACTCAGCTAACAGAAATATGTCAAAAGTATATCCATGAGAAACTCAAGAGATACCATGAACCTAATGTGAATCATAGCCTAATTGTGAAGAGGATTATTCTCTTTGGCTGCAAGATCTTCTATATGTCCACAGATTACTTACATCTCTCTTGAATTATCTGATAAGAGAAACTTTTCTTGAAACAAAAAATACTCATTCCTTACTGCACCCAAAAGCAACTATTTTATGCTAATTCATAATGTCTACTGATTTTCTGCTTTAAATCCACTTCCTACATAGCAAGTATTCTTAGAGTAACACTGTTTTGAGATGCTTTTGTACTCTGTGAAGAGGAGCTTTTGATAGTACTCTTGGAGTACTTCTGGAAATTATTCAAAGTAAGCCTTCCTTTAGTTTTACCAAAATTCTCTCATTGATTGAATTATTCTGCTGTGCAAATTCCTGATTAAGAATATCTTGTGAAGGAAAAAAGGATTTGAATATAAATTGGAAATAGATATACGAAATTGGAATATATATGTGTACAGCAATACATTTTTTCCAGTCTCCTGAGAAAATGATGGGTTAAGCTTAGTGAGGATGTTTGCAAATCTCAAATAGTTAGCTTTACCAGCTAACTGAAATTAAAGCTCCAGAGGGTAAAATGCAAATGATTTGATGAACTGAAGGATAGCAATTAGCTCTACACTGTGTAAATATTGTTTAGCATGGAGAGTTCAAAGAAAATCATTGAACATTCCATATTTGGCCTATCACACAGAAAAGATTCAACACAGGATTGAGGCTGTATTATGACAGGAACTGCATGGTATGGTATGACATGATAAGTAGAAGTGAAAAATTTATCCCTGATTTTCTAGGAAAAAAAAGGAAAGTTCCACCTAAGGAGCTGCATTACTGTTTTAAAGTGCAATATTAAAGAACCATTATGAAGCTGAAAATTTAAATATTAGGAAAAGTATAAATCTATTAAAAAATGTGGAGCTAGAGAATGTAACTTTAAACATATTTTTGTTGTTGTTCTAAAACTGAAACTAAGTGGAAGTAACTGCCTATGCAATATAATTTATAATATAGGCTTGATTTTTCTGGTATGGACAGTATCAGACCATGCCTATGCACTGCTTTCAGTCTTTCAGTCTTTCAGTCTTTCAGTCTTTCAGTCTATTTCTCCTTAAAAGCCATCAAAATAGTGTAGGTAAGATCTTGCCTACAAATATTTGTGGTATTTTTATGCTAATTATTTTATTGACACAGACAAACTCTTCACTGGCAATCCATAAAGAAGAAACATGCAATGTTAAAATGGATGATTTTTTTTAATTTTTAAAAATTTCTCTTGAGTAAGGGTGTTAAAAGAGAAGAACTGCTTTTTAGTGGCTTGATAAGGGGGAAATCGCAGAGATTTCATTTTGCTTGCAGTTTCTGTTAATAGTAGTGGATCTTATTTTGGTTGATTTTAATTAACAGTAATTGGGTGTCAAATTGAAGTCAGTCTCTTCAGCTTCTTCAGCGCAACTGCTGGAGAAAGATAAGTGCTATCAGATGACAGTTCATGTTACTAAAACTGTTGCTGAAAATCGTTGCACCGGTTCTGCCAGTGCACTTATTTCTCTGCATTGTCATAGATGGCTTGAGCAAGATACCTAACTCTTACAGGACAAGCTGACTGAGGTTTCATGTCATACGTGGTGAATGAGAGTGACTTAGGCTGTATTCTGACTGCACATGAGAGGTGACTGACACAGCTTTTGTGGCAACAAAGTCTAGAGATTTGAGACAGGTAGAATTACTGTTACTGTGGGCTTCCACATCCAGACTTCCTATAGCAAAGTAGATGTGATCTCTAACACAGAACCTTCAGACAGGCAGTTTGCAACTATTTTTTATTAATAAGTTACACACTGAAGGTATAAAGGGCTCTGAATTCACAATAATTTTCTTTAACAGAAAAGCTATGGCAGATACATAACAGGGAGACAGAAACCCCCTTTACCATGGTGAGAGGGAGTTACTAGTAGCTTAGAGTCGGATGATTCCATGATATGTTCAGGAGCTTCTTTGTCAGTATACAATACAACACAAAAAATGAAAAAGCATTCAGTATAAAACAAAGAGAGGAGTCTCATAGAATTGTTTTACTATAAAATATTAACAATATTTCTAATCTTGGCACATTGCTGAGTCAGTGTGACACAGGTCTAGTCATTTGAATTTCTTCTGACTATAAAGCCAAACCAGAAGCAAATTCAAATATTCATATTTCATATGTATATAAGAACTTCCCTATTCTATGCATACAGCAATACATAATTTACAGCAGGGTTGAAGAAAAGATATCTCTATTACACAGAATGCTTTAAATCTACTGATATTTCTGTTGGATTCAGAAGGTGAGTATTTTGGCTCTTCGCTTTTCTTCCATAAATAAATATTATTCTTCTGGTGTTATCCCTTAATTCTCTGTTTCCTGACACTGGTGTTAATTCTTCTGTTAATCTTCAGCCTAATTCAATAGAACATTACCACACTTGCATTATTATCAGGAATCAGAAAGCATCACTTAGAATCACAGTTAGAGGTGTTGATAAATGATGGAGATTTTTGCTTTAATAAAGACATACTTATTTAAAAGCTGTAACCTTTTCATACCAACAAAGACTTTCAAAGGAATGATTTTCTCTCATGCTCCAGCCTTATTCTGCTGAACATATACAGCTTTGTCACTCCAAAACATTCTTCATAGCCAAAGTTTTGCTTTTCAAGCCCACACATATCACATGCCCCTTAATGATTCACTTGTTCCTACCGTGTCTGTTTTGCTAATGGACCTGCCATCTGATTCAGCACGGCAGCTCTTTGCTGCCGAGTCACTCCACTTGTGATTGCTGACTTGTTGTACTACAGGTCCTATGCTCTTTCCCGTTCTCCCGCCCAGGATTTCTCCAGACTTTTGCATCTTTCCTGCATAATTTCTTGCTGTGAGGAAGTCTGCTAGGCTCTGGCTTGGGGGAGTGTGTCGGTAACTGTTTGTTACACAGCTGTGAGCAATTAGAATTCTCATATGAAGGAAACTGGCCTCTGTCAAACTCCTGGGATACGAGCACCTGCCAAAGGGTGGAAGCACCACTACAGAATTTGCAAGAAGTGAATGGCATATTCACATCCATATGAAATTTTTTTTTGAAAATAACGTATGTTAAAATTAAGAGATGTCAAAATATATGTGAGGAGCTGTGTTCATTTTTATTCTTTTGAAACAAATGTGATGGCTTATTTAATTTATTATTTTGAATTTTTAAGAAAGACCTGACCTTGCAAGTGGCCTGTGGCAGCAGATTTCTGGCCTCATGTGGAGACACATTAACATCAGTAGAGGTCTACCCACTTGATTTACTGCAGAAAGGCTCATCATCATAAAATCTTCAAGCCAAGGTTTGTTTTTTACTTTCTTTAATAAAGAACCAAGCATATAAATTGTTCAGAATATATAATAATGTCAATAACTGCACAAGATTTTCATGAAAAAAATCCTGCCTTTCCATTTTTAAAAATGTTACATCTGGCACAGCATCATAGGTAGTAAAGGTTTGATTGAACATGCTAATCTGAGCAGACCATGTTTGGAAGGAATAGATTGTCTTTCTATATCGTTCTTCACTTTGTCTAGCATTGTCTTTCACCATATATTAAACAAACATTCTCTTTTTCCTCCTTAATATCACATATGTTGCTGAAATAAATCCCAAATATTATTCTATTACATCTCATTTACATCCATTCTTGACAGATTTCTCACTGTTTTCAGAACTGGTAATGTAATGAAAGTTACATGAGTCATGAGAAACTGGGAGACAAGATAAAAGCAAAATGGTAAAGAAAACTAAAATGAGGAAAAGCAGGGAGGGGAAGTGAGGTTTTGGTTAGAGATATTAAAATATATATAAAAGTTCAAAATTTATCCAAATGAAGTGCAACAGAGTAGGTGAACTAAAGCCATCAAGGGGGCAATTCCTTCTTGTTCATCTGTTCAACTGTACACAGAGCTGAAAGCTAAATAAATCCTCAGCATGCAGAGATGAATGTCTGTTCTTTGATGGCAGGTGTCTGTGACGCTCTATTCAGAAAAGACATGGCTGCATATTTGTTAGTATTTTACTGCTGGCATACAGCAAGCAGCAGGAATAGCAGCAAAATGGCTTGTGAACGTGTGGGATTAATTTAAACTATTCAGGGAGCAATGAAAAATCAATGCAGATTTTCAGAAAGATACTTCATCATCTTTTCCTCATGCAGAATTAAAAAAAGCCTCCTAAAACTTAAAAAGTGTACAAAGTAGATGAATACATTTAATTTTTACATCTGACAAAAAATATTTCATAGTTTTGTTTTGGGAGCTGCTCTGGCTTGTGGAAACTTTCTTAAAAACAATGACAAATAATGTGCAGCAAAAATATCTTTTGTCTCTTATTCCTGTGGTAAGTATCTTGCAAGTGCCATGCTAATAGCCTCAGTGGAACTGCAGTTGCCTCTAGTCTCAAACTAAGGTAAGATTGGCCAGACCTGAACAAACCAAAAGCCTGGCATCTTGCCTATGCTGTGGACTGACAGCAGATACCTTGCAAAGAATGAACATAGAGCATATAAAAGTGTCTTGGGGCTTTAGCGAACACCAGAAATGCTGCACTGTTTTTCCACGAATTAATCTGTGATCAGTGTGCACCTTAGCTGCTATCATTGGGCTGGAGTCTGATTCAAACTATGTTGGGAGATTTCTTGATCAGCCACAACTTAAATTTTAGGGTGGAAGAAACTAGAGTACTGAGCAGTTTTGTATATTGGTCAAAAAAAAAAAAAAAAGCACAGTTGTATTTTTCCCAGATGGCATGGATCTGGGAAACCTTACATCCATTTAGTCTACTGAACAATGCTAATTTTCAGTATTCTTCTTTGCACAGATCTGTTAGTCATTTAAGTTTATCTGCCCCTTATTATCAACCGAATATCCCACTAAGTACTGTGATTAACATATAGCAAGAAAACTGTTTTGGTGTTCCTCAGGTCCATTTTATTTCTATTTATTCAAAGGCCATTGAGCTTATCTTCAAAACTATAATGTCAGTATTTCCTAAATTTTTCTTTTTGCTGAGAGGTCTATATATTTTCATAAAAATAAACCCCAAGCCACTTCTTCCTGGAGACCATTGGAAGTTTAAAGAAGAAATTTGCCTCTTAAACTTCATCCTGTGAAATCTCACCCAACAGTGCAGTGGAATCCTTAACTAGAACCAGGGATCTGGATGTTATCCAAACAAGTCTTAATCTAGACCAAATCAATATTTTTCCTATCGAAAGCTTCCTGCAAATCAAGGGAATCAAGGGAATATATCTAGGTTTTGGGATGTCATTGTATTTTAATTATTGTGTTATTATTACATCTTAATAGCTTACTTACTTGCCATAAATTTTTAAAAGTACTTGCAGAATTCAGAGATATAAGCAGATCTGATCTTTTTAAGTGTAGGCTTCAAAGATCACCTGCTATAGTGAATCATCTTTATTAGTGGCTGCATCTCTTGTCTGCCTCCTTTGCAAATCAGGTGAATCCTACTGAGAGTGCCAAATGTGAAGGTTAAACTGCATTCTTTCTTCTCCATATGTGCCCAGCACTGATGCTGCTGCATGAGATCCTTGATCAATAGGAATGACTATCTGTAACTAAACCATGCTGCTGAAGTGTGAAAAATATCTAGTGCCATTTTGCTAGGATTATTCCCAGAATGACATCACTTCTGACATTGACCATGGAAATCCTAATGGTTGAATTTACACTGTTGTTGACTTGTTTGCAGCCACTCTAATTAAAGAAAAATTCAAATTAAACCAAGCAAAAGTTACAAGACAAGACTCGTCTACTTTTTGCAGTGTCATGACATAAGAAAGAGAAAGTAGATATTCAGTTATGTTCTGAAGTTACTAGAGTTACTAGAACTTTTGTTTTAGCAGTATTTTGTTAATAGGGCACCAAAGAGTTCAGCAATACAAATGATAGAACAGTGTCCCATTTTATTTTTAGCCCTAAAATACTGTAGTCATAAAACCTGTCATAATGAATTTCAAAGCTGAATCACAGATAGCAAAGGCAAAAAGAGCTTTAGAAGAATGGGATCCTCTGGTCTTCTCTTGATGACTATTGTGGGGACTGCATCTGTGAGGATAGTTTCACATTTTTTTTCCTCAAGAATGACAGGTTTTCCTTTTATATATCTTTCTCTGATCTGTTGTTTTCTCTTATTTCTAAATACCATGTCCCAGATTAAAATGAATTTGGCCCCAAGAAAACAAAGTGAACTTATACCAAAAGGTACAAATATTTGATCCAGAATTGGAACTGTCCCTGTAATTTTTGCTGACATCTAACTGGAACTAGACAGGAATATTTTCAGTCATCGATGATGTTAGAACTTTGTACATGTAAAGACATATTGTTTTAGTTTCACTTCTTGTTCAGTATTTTTCTGACAACTAGTGCTCAAGTTTATTTATGTAAACACAGTTTATACAAGATAAGTAAATGACAAAGCTACAGCCAAGGCTGTAAAACAAGTTACTAGGAAGTCATGTGTTGTGAGTTCAAGTTGTGTGTTGTGGGTTCATAATGCATCAGCAATGACACAGTATTTACAGGTTTTTGCAGCAGAGAAACACTGACATAGTTTGATATCAAGCAGGTAAATTGCTTCATTCTCATTGTAGTGCAGGGTCATGGGCCTAGAACAGCTATTTTGTGGGATGGCATCCTCAGGAGACAGCACTCTGAGCGTTGCTGTGGAACAGGTGACAGTGCTAGCTCACAGTATAGCTCATTCCGTTGTCTGCTTCCTCAACCACCATTCCCTCAGCTCCCTGATAGTAATATGGAAAAGCTTGGGAAATGCCACTGTGGAATGAAAACCATTAAGGCATTTTGCTTTCTAAAGCTTTATTTTGCTTTCTCCTCCTATGGTAAATTCAATATCTAAAGCAGTGTCATTGACTGTTGGATGCTGTCTTACTGAAAAGAATCCAGCCCCTTAAACTCCAGTGCAGTAAACTCAGATAGGATGTTTCTTAGGAAGGGGGACTGTCATCTTTAAAGAGACAGCTTTATTGCCTGTATTGCTAAGTAACCTGAAATCATTACATCTTCTTAGTACTACCTTGAGTGGAGGATAAAGAAACCTGTTTTCTTAGCAAAGTCTGTATGAGACAAAGGCATGCTGATTAAATCCATGGTTGACTGAAAAGGATAATGCTGACTGTGATAGGAGCTTTTTAATTTTAAAAGCAGCTCTATGGATGATGTTGGTAACTACTTTCCTGTGACTTATAGTAAAAGCAGAAACATCAATCACTTGACAGAATGACTCCCTCTACTTTCATTTTCCTATTTATTCAATAGCATTTTGCAGTTACAATATATCAACAAAACAAAACAGCCTTTGTGGTTGCCACTGCAAATTGGGGAGGGTCTACAGGAACCTAAGTTTTCTTATGCTGTTCTGATTTATACTGTCTGCACTGAAGAATTTATTTCAGAGAAATTTATGACGAGAATAACTCGTGAGTACTACAGGTTACTATGAATATGTGTAAGTTAACATGTACAAAGAAGATATTTCATCAATCCTTCATAAAAAAAAAAAATCATGAAAATAAGAAAGATAAGTAGAAGGATTTCAAGCAGCATTTCATGTTAGTGCAGTAACAGATAATTTGAAGGTGGTTTCATGTTTCATAATATAATTTAAAACAACTGCTTTTTCAACTTATTTTTTTTTCTTGCCCACATTTCCGCTTGACTTAAATTAAATTTTTGTTATTGAAATGTGAACAGTGATGCACTCTAGTTAAAAGTGAAACTTCTGGGTTACATATTTTTAACAACAGAATACAAATAAATCCAACATTTTAGAGATTTGTCACTGCAGGATTTTGATAAATCTTGAACCATATCAGGAACAAAACCTTAGACAGAAAATTAACACTTGGTGGGAAAATTTGAACCAGGCTTTTATGATTGTTGTTGCTCAGCAAATTCTAACAAGCATGAAACAAAGCCACCATCCATTTTAAAACAGCACAACTTGAAGCTCCTGGAAAAAGGTGAGAGGACCTGATCTGACATATGACAGTCAGAACTGCAAGCATCAAAAAGTACATAAAGCATAGTCAGGAGGTTGTTGATAGCTTTGATGAAACCCTTCATACAATCTTTGTGACAGAAGATGAATGGACTGTGCACCTCTGGGAAAATTGGACACTCATTATTTCAGTATGGAAACTGGTACATGGATATTGCAGCAAGCACTAACACTAGAAAACTTGAAAATGTAATAAAAAGGGAAATAGGGATTGTGGAAAATGAGCTACCCTTAAAAAAAGATAAAACAAAGTATGCACATGGGTCACGAGGGCGAACTCAGAAAGAGGAGTCATGATCTGAGGAAAAGCCAGACAGTGCTTTTCAAGAGACACTTATCCTAGCAATGAGGCAGAACTGAAGACCCAGTTCATCCCATCATCTATTGTGTTTAAGCTGCCTTCACTTGCTCTAAGGGAGAAATTAAAAGAGTTATGACTACAAGAGTTACATTGCAACATTACTGGGTTTGTTCACTTTAGAAAAAGAGAAATAGACAAGAGAAATCATTCACATACATTTTAGTCAAGGCAATGTACATGAATATGTGAAAATATATTTATTAACTTCAATTGGGGAAATATTATGAGACATGGTTGATTCCAAATAATTTTTATGCTTGATTAACGAGCAATGTCTGATAGAGAACGCTAGACAAATTTACACATTTATAAACATTTATACTTCAAGAGTTTTCTTTAAACTGCTGTCTGACCTGTGCTCACTTTGTATTTTAGAAAAATCTAAGTAATTTTAGGGATAAAAGTAAAATCAGTTTATATAAATTAGCTTTTATTCCAGAGAAAAGTAGTTAAGGATGACCAGAAAACCACGAGGAGTAGACTGAATCATAATCACTTGGTTAAAAATAAACTACTATAGGTAGTATCCACAGAATGAAAATTGTGTAGCTGGAACAGAAGACAAGTTAGGATATTCAACTGTATTTCTCTCACATGCAGTGCTGTGACTTAACAGGCAAGAAAGGGAAAATAATATTTGTCAGCAGGAAGATTCAAAAAATTATATTTGTACTCAATCTAATGAATCTGATTCATATGGTTAAAGCACGTGTCCACAATTATGTCCAGTCTGTGCAAGGGCTAAAGTGAGTAGCTAAAAATAAGGACTGAGAAACTGAGGTTGGTACTTTTGAATACCTTAGTACTGAAGCAGGAAAATAGCATACACAAAAGTTAGGTTGTCCACAGATGCTTTAAAGGCAGATATTTGATTTTTTTTTTTTTCAGAATAGGACAAACAAATGTATTATAGTTGATAACATAAGCTAAGTATTGGTATGGTCCCATAGAGAAGGAAACTTCAGAAGTAATAGAAAGATTCTTTTTTGAAATATACTGAAATGCACCACATGGAAGTTAGAGCTGTCCAAAGAAATCTGGAGTATCCCCTTTCCCATGAATACAAATTTTATTTTTCTGCATAACTTATGATTTGTTATACATAGTTCCAGATATTTTCAGGTATAAATTTCCATGCACTTTGCTGATTGCAGCTGCTGACTGAAATATTTGTCAAATTTTAATAGAGTACAGGGCAGATCTAAGCAATCAGTATATTGACCTGATTTTTTAAACGACTACTTCTAGGCAAAATGTGGACTACGTTAGCCAGAGCAGAAGTGTCAGAGGGCACGAAGGATTTTAAACCACAACAGCAAGAGCATATTTCCAAACTCTCTCCCAGCCAGGCAGGGAGCTTTCCAAGGTAGATATTTATTTACAAATAGGATAGAGATGCAGAAAAATGTGATCGAAGACACACTACCTCTGTTTTGGACCTGAAAAATGTGAGAGTAGAGTAACTTACACACTAGATTTATTTGAGTTAGCTCTGGCCTACCTGATAGCAATATCTGTCTGGAGGGTTTAATTCAGCAGGTGTGAATTTAAATGACTTGCACTGAAGATTAGTTTCATGGAGACAATCAGAGACTGTATAAGGGTTCACGTTTGAGACTAGAATCACTAATGAACCAAAGGAAATAATTTTGTTTTTGTGTGGCTGAGTAGCATGTGAGTGGGAGGCTAGTAAGTTTTATATGAAATGTATGATTCAATATACTAAAACCATGACGTATTTGAACACAGTCCTTCCAGGCAGAAGATAATGGTTTTTCCTCACAGTAAGCTAATCATTGGACAATAGTTTAGTTAAGGACTAGGTCAGTCAATAGGTGAAGACAGCCAGATACCTAAATTTGCATTGTCAAAACCAATGATTTTAACTTCTGCCTGAAGTAGTTCCTGCATTTCAAGGGAAAACACAGGGCAAAGTAACTGGCAAAGTGCAAGCCATGCCAGAAGTCAACTGGATATATTTTGTCAGTCTAGTAAGGGCTTGTGTTTCACTGCCTGGAAGAGTGTTTCACATAAATGTAGCAGGAAAGGTGTAACAAACTTTGGTTGGGGAAAGATGTCTATCACTAACTAGCTCAGTTTTAGGAAAAAAAGAGGCTGGACCAAGGATGTGAGAAGATCAAGGCCCCTTAGGCAGCTGAAGTCTGAGTTGAGTTCTCAGTGGGAAAGTGTTAGCCAAAAATCCTGAACATCATATTTGTTACAGCATTAGCTTCAAAATCCTTTTTTTTTTTTTTTTTTAAATTTTCCCTAGGAAGTGAAATTTTATTTTAGTTTTAATATCAATATTATTCTTATGGAGAATCTGTCCCTAAAGGAATTATATCTTTATTATTTCACTAGTACTCTTAAATGGGTAATATTCCTTTATGTATTTTTCCCCTTCGCTGTACTTACAAGTTTGCTTAGTTAATTATTATCTGTAACAATGATTATTATGCCACCTCTCCTCCTCTTTGAGCATGAGTATAGAATCACTAAATCAGAATGGACCTACTGCAAATTTCAGAGGTACAGGAGAGCTCATCTAAAGCAAGGTTCTTTCCTTTAAAATTACCTTACATCAACTATCTTTGAACCACTACTCATATTACAGTATACTTTTTTGGTGCTATTTTGTTTAATTCTGTAAGTCTAATTTTGTGACACATTGTGTAAAATTCTCTACCAAACTCAAGTTTTACTTGGCTTGTTTAGTTCCCTTTGTTAACTGAAAATGTAATCTTATTCAAAGTAATTCAAATTTACTTTCCATTTTTATACTTCAAACATTTGCACTGGCTCTTATTCTTGGCTTTGTTTTTAACCTTTGAATGCTCACAGATCTTAATTTCTAATATTTGTTTCAGTATTTTGTTAGGAAGATAATTTCTCAATCTCTTCTTTGTCCTATTTGCTCTCTGCCTGATGCTCTTTTTCTCCCACAGTGAAAAATGTTTAATGCTTTTTTTCCTGGAGTGAATTCTGCCTGGAGACATAGGGGCCAAACCTCAGACTAGACTTTGCACAGCTTCACAGAATTCAGAAAAAAAAATGGTGGCAAAAAACTCCATCATGTGAAGTCCTGGAATAAAGAGTCTCAAAAGATTATACTGCAAACCAGCCTGGTTTTGGGCTGGATCATCTCATCATTCATTTGGGCAAGCATCTCTAGGATTTGATCAGCAAGCCAGCACAGAGGAGTATGTCCATCCTGACAGAGGGACAGCCTGTGAATGGGCCTGATGCGATGTGGTGGAGAAGGGATGTCTTAGTCTCTTCCAGAGACGCAGTTTTCCAGTCAGTCCACTGAAAGGTGCAACTCAGCATCATCCTCTCCACAGGAACACGGTATGTACTCCACAGCCTGTTCTATGAGTAGTCTGTAAATACGGTTCTTAACCTTAACTTATTGGGCATCGTGCTGAATGGTAAAGGTAACCCAGTCTTGATTTCATACTTGTGTTCACTTCAAAATTTCCCATCTAGCTCTGTCCCTGAGTCTAGAATATACTTTGGGTTCTGGGACTGTTTAGATCATGGTGGAGACAAGACAAGAATTGCATTGCCTGCTGCTGTTTTAAATATTCAACATTCCTAAAAAGTTATTTTACGTTTCTAAGAGTTGATGGGTATGTGATTGCATTGTTGTGTCCTTCAAAGACCTTCAGCAATGACTAAGAATAAGGAGGTCAACAGTTTCAATTTTGTTTTAATGAGGTACTGAAGTCTGGAGAAGCTGTAGAGATAAGGAGAGAAATAACTACATGATAAATGAGAAAAAGCAGAGACGTAACAGAGAGCTAGGAGATACAAGACTCTTTATAAGTGAAAGGTTTGAGGAATATGCTGTGGGAAATAAAATAAGGAACAGGGAAAAGGAAAGCTCTCATCTTTATATTGTGCATTTCTATTTTTGTAAATCAGTGATAGTTATAAGAAAACTGCATTGGGATCACCCTCTGGTTCTGAGATCAGATTATGGTAATGCAAAGTGGACTGCTGTTCGAGACTGGGTGAATGATTTCAAAATATGCTGAGCTGTTGCTGCATGACTCTTCAAAGTCAAAGTCAGATTATTAGAGGTAGAAAGCAGACTGTGCAAGAGTTGGTTCTCCCAGGGTTACTGCAAGCAGCTTCCACAAGATTTTGTCACTAGTTTGTGATGAAGTTGGTCCTCATGTTTTCAAAAGAGATAATTAAGGAATGAGTTTAATTTGTTTTCCAACTGTTTAAAATAAAGAACGGCATGAAAAGAATATCAGTTCTGATTTTTGGAAATGTTGGGTTTATCTGCCCAAAACTGCACTTTAAAAATATTGCAATCTTATTCTGAGATTGATACACTTATGTCTCTGCCCAACACCTGCTTCTCAGGAAACTAATACTGCAAAACTTTTGAGCACCTCATTTGAGAATGCTACAATTAGTAAACTTAGGAGAAAAATCAGGAAAGAAGTATTAAAATAACTGAAATTCATTGTCATAGACTTAAAAAATCAGGATGATTTCTGACTTTGCGTTCCTCAGACAGCAAGTATAATTAATATGTAATGTAAAATGTTTACACCCGTTCTTGGCACAGAAAACTGTTTCCCTGCATAATTATTTATGTTAATCAGTAAAACTGGTTTCAACAGAATTGGATGATTTTAGATTGTTATTGCAAAATCTATCTTTTTACTGTAGGTGAAAAACTGTCAATAATTTACTTTTACCCTGGGCAAATTCTTTCTGTTTCCTCTAAGGACACTGTATTTTTTCTAAAGTGAGGTTCTCCCTTTGTAAGTGTTTTGGGTTTTTTTTACTAATACAAATTATTTTCTTTAACAAAGGAAAGTTTCAAACAAAATAACTTGTTATTATCAAATAAAAAACCCAAAATAGTTTGCTAATGAGAGTACCTGTCCAGCCCTTGAGGGTGGAGGACTTTGCTCCCCACATGAAATTGTGTTGAAAATATCCACCAGTTGGTGCAAAGTTTCCTGTTCCAGAGGCAAAATATTTGATTTTATGCCTGCTGTCTGAGCCAAATCTGCTAGAGATGACTTAATAGAACCAAATAGAGAGAAAAAGGGAAACTGCTCAACTGCCTTTTCGTTTTATTTGCAGCATGGTAGCAAAAGGCCCTCCAGCACACACAGTTTTGTCTCTCTAGGCAGGCGTGGCTGTGAACAGGGCTCCCAGATCCAACTGGAACTGAGATGTGAATGGGAGACAAAGGTAAGAGTTGGTTTGCCTTGGCTTAGCTTTCTGATCTGTAGATTCTGCTGCCCGACTTCCCCTTTCTCGGGAGGTGCTGATCCTCTGTGACACTGCCAGCCTTTCCAGGAACTTTAAAAGCGCCACTCCAGCTGCGTGCTTCTATATCCCAACGACCCCAAGTCTGCCCAAAAAAAGTGACTGATTTTTAATCTGGGTTTTTTTGATGTATGGGATTAATGCCTTTCAAATGTTAGGTTTGTTATTGATGGTACTTTTTGTCCAATGCGAGTTGTACTAAATTGTTTCATTTTGTTAGGAAGTTACCTTAAATAAATCACCAGAGTGTTTTTTACAAAAAGCATAAATAATGTTAACTTGTCAACTCTCCACTTGGAAAGATGTGATATAAGGCACTTTGACAATGAAAAATTCCAGCTATTATAGGAATTTCAGGAGAAGAAAACAGATTTAAACATGCTAGAATTAAAAGTAAAGAATTAACACAGAATAAAAATGAAAGAGTTAAGAGAAATATGCAGCTATAGCTGGGTGAAATTAGTTCAGCAAACAGAAAATTTACTGAAAATATACAAATGTAATCCAGAAATCCATTAAGAGTTTCATTCATAAAACAGTCAGAGAGATATGTGATCTACTAGGTTAAAAATCAGTCTAAAATGTAGAAATGTAAAAAAGATATTAAGGAGTAATACACACTGAAAGTTTTGTGTTTAACATGAAGATGTATAGGAGTTTTGGGAGATTCAAAATAAGGCTGGATTTTGGGGCTTTTGCTGGCTTTTTTTTTGTGAAAAAAATTAAGCATGATTTTTCAGGTTCACCAGAAAAAGATTTTTATTTTCTTCAGTTTTAAGTTGAACAACCTACCTGAAAGTCCATTATGCATATCACTCTTGTTGCTTTCAAACACACTTTTCTACCATGAAAGCATGTTCTGCTGTTCCTTTCTCTGCTCCATCTTCCTTTATCTTTCTGAATGCCTTCCACTGAGTTCCACTTTGAAATCTCTCTTAGCAATCTCCTCCAGTGATCAAAGTCTTCCATCTGGTGATCTCTTACTTAGTTACATCCTCCTAAAATAAAAATTAGAAGACCCTGCCTTTCTTTAGCAAATCCACCATTCAAGGCTGCTCCATTTGAATAGATGATGATCAAAGATTAGTAACCCTCACTGTGCAGCATTTCCACTGAATAAGAGGTATTATCACCTCCTCTGGAATTACCCCTTTACGGAAACAAAAGCTGATACAGGTTGTGATTAAATTATACATTCAAAATATTTCTGAAGTCTTTCTCATATTTATGAATTTGAATTATAAATGAAATGAAAAGAATAATTTTTACATTTATAATCTCCAAAAATTTTCATATAAATTTATTTCCAGAGCCTTTCTATACAAGAATTAACACACTTCAAATTTTTTCTTCACGTTTTTATTTCCACTCTAAACAAATTCGCTATTTAACACAGGTTTTAGAAATGCAGATTTTTGAATTCTTAAAAATATGGAAAGAAATAATTTTTATATAACATAGAAGTACTTTGCTATAGTTTATTTTTGCTTATTTTCTTTAATCTTTTTATTCTGCATCCAGGATTTAATACTTTTGATACAGTGTATTCAGGAACTATGCTTTGATGGTTAAGTGTGTCTTTCCATATCTAGCACAGATGACAGCAAATCACTGAAGATCCTTTATGGCATTGTTCCCAAAGAAAAACAAAATGACACTTCCAATATACTGTTCTATACCCACAGTAGTAAATTAAAAAGAAAAATATCTTGCAATTCCAGTACTTTAGAGAGGTTTTTTTCTTTTAATCTGTTCCTTGCATATTCATTTTGTAGATGATACTGATATTGTGGTATTTATTTCTTCACAGATAATTTCTGGCATCAACATTGGCTTCTCAGTGTCTCTCTTAGCTGGTAATCCATTGCTTCAGATGTCACTCTTGCTTTCCATACGAGATTTCCAAAGGATGAGTTGGGGCTGTATGTATACCTCACTGCAATTTTATTTGCCTCTCAGCAGTATTGGCCAGTTGGTGGATCAACTGAAGTGAATGTGCATTGTGGGAGAAGTAAGTGAAGAAAATGCAGTTGAAGGTAGTCTCATATCTATCCTTTCAATATTTTATCAGTCTAAATACAATATTACTCAAATTGACCTACTTGCCCAGGAAAAGGGAAATACATTCTTCATGTTGGCATAGCAAGAGATAATCAAGAATTCAGTCCATGAACACCTGGTGGAAATAAAAGTGATTCTTAAACTTGAAAATATTGTTCCTGTTCTGCCTCAAAATTGCAGAGCAAAAGATACTCGAGTGGCTAATACACGAACACAAGTAACTTCAAATGAGTTTGCCTTTAATTTGTTGACTCCAGATCAAAAAAAATTCATCAGAGATCTGTAATGAATGCCCAGGAAAAGCTGCGCTAAGTGTATGCAGACTAACTATACAGCACTTTGCAGCCTTCTTCCTTTTTTAAAAACAATGTGCATGACAGAGTGGTGTAATGGAAATCTTAAGCCAGCTTTTGCTCATGTAGATTATTTTCATCCTATACCTTTAAAAATATCTTTCACTCACCACCATTTTTATCTCTTGTGGATCTTCCCATTGTCAGTATTGATGTCCTTGATAAACCTTGCTGGGCATACAGGATTCAGTACAGTAGAATTCCCAGAGAAAAGTATTTCAGCATTCAGATCTGAATGAGTGTGCTTTTTGATCAGATCAAAATGGCTGATCGAGAGTTGTACTAAACTGTACCAAAAAACTCTCATCACATTCTTGCTAAGCATCTTTCAAGTGAAAAAGAAAAAAAAATGTTCTGTGATATATTTTTATTTCCTGAGAGCAACAAGCTTTATTCTTGTATTTATCCTAATTAAGCAGAGTTGCACTGACAGCCAGCAGTAGCATCTTTATAAGCCACCTGAGATCTCAATCAGGACTTCATTACTGGAAATCACATTTCTTTAGTTCAGTGGAGTATCTTTGAGGAGCCTAGTGATGCTGGATTTGGCTGATTGTGAAGATCTGTTCAGGTGACTCCAGGCAGCTGTATGCTCTCACATATTAACTAACTGACTGTAAAAATTGCTATTATTTTTTATTTAAATAAAACCTTTTCGGATTGCCAGGAGAAGACATCCATCAAGTTATGTAATTAGAAATATTTCTTTGGCCTTTTTGCCACTAGACTTTGAAAGATTTTCTGGAAATAATTTCAGGGTTTCTGTAACACTTGACCTTAAAAAAAAAAGTATGATTTTGAATACAAAATTCCTTAGTAAAGCTCTCAATTTAAAAATTAATTTAATACTGAGTCAAATGAATAACCTTTCCTACTCCATTTTCTGCCATGCTGCAATCTACTAGTTCCTAATACTGTGATCCCTGGCTCATCATTTAATAGGATTACACCCTGCTAGGGAAATGGTTTAGTGGCAGACTTGGCAGTGCTAGATTAATGGTTGGACTTGATGATCTCAGAGGTCTTTTCCAACCTAAAAAATTATACAACAATATCTCTATCTAGGTTATTAAGGTAGGCAGAACTCCCCACCCCACCATCCTATTTTTGTATCTCTAATGACTATAAATAAAGCTGAGAAAATTATGTTGGACTAAGAATCTCAACTTTTAGACAGCTAACAGAAAACAGAATGAAAACTCTTACATTTTAATTGAGATGTTTAGGCTACCTCTACAGGAAATGTGTGGTCACTATCTGAGTGTTCAGAAGCAAATTTTATCTGCCTGTCTCAGATGATTTTTTTAGGATGGGATGGATCATCTTCATTAGTCATTCTCTACATTTCATTCAAAAAAAGCTATTGTTTTAACTTATACCAAGTATCTATCTTTTAGATTCTTAAAATTATATGAAATGAGTCCTACCAAAGCATTTCTGCCTTTGTTAAAAGGTCAAGGAATGAAACTTCAGACACTGATTCTCATAGTACTTTATTTAGCTTTAATTTTAGTCTTGCAACATGCTTTTAGTGGTTTTTAGGTTTAATTTCATACCTTGGTGTAGATTAGATCACAATCACACTCAACAATAATAGTGAAATATGGGGAAAAGCATGCTCTCAAGTGGCTTGGCTATTTGGAGACTATGATAAATTTGGTTTACAAATAAAAACACTTTACAGCTGAGGAAGTCATCCTTGCTGGTGCTAGTGCTTAAAGAAAGCAATGTAATTTGTCCACTGAACTGATTACAGAAAAGAAATTTTTTTCCAGTAAGTATGCCAGGACCCAAACACAGAAATATAAAGAGATTTGCACCATGTTAATGAAAGCATGGTCAATAAAACCACCTGTTATAAGTGCTATTCTAAGCCCTGTTATGGTGCAGAAAACTGTAAATATTATAAGTTAAAGCTACCATCCTTGATGGTTTCTGACATGCAATATTTCCAGCAAACAGCGGAAGTTTAGAAAATATATATCTTGTTTGGATAGCAGAAGAGCATACGCTTTGATAACTCTGCTTTCCATAAATCATGTATGTTCATGATAATGAATCTGTAATTTCAAGTCTTTACAAGAATGACAAAGTTGATGTGCACGCTAGGATTTATTCTCAGTAAAAGACATAATACCGTACAATTTTGTATAAAAACTGTGTACCTGCAAGGCACAAAAGCACACCAGCCTGATTGATTTCTACATATTTTAGCCTGATAGATACACAGTAAATGTGTTTATAAGAAAATTACTGACTCCTGAGGGATGGAGAGATCTAGACACTTTGGAGCATTGGTCAATTAATAATTTGATGCAATTTATCAAGTCCAAATATCAGATTCTGCACCTGGGATGGAGCAATGCCAGGCACAAGTATAAACTGGGAGAGGAGTGGCTGGAGAACAGCCCTGCAGAGTGGGATCTGGGGGTGCTGGCTGACAGCAGGATAAACGTGAGTCAGCTCTGTGCGCCCGAGCAGCCAAGAGGGCAAACCCCATCCTGGGGTGATCAAACACAGCAGCAGCAGCTGGCCAAAAGGGGTGATTATCCCACTCTATTTAGCGTTGGAGCAGCCTCACCGGGAGTGCTGTGTGCAGCTCTGGGCTCCACGGTTAAAGAAGGATGTGAAGGTGAGTGAATGCATCCAGAGGAGAGGAGGGCAACAAAGCTGGCAAAAGGGCTCGAGGAATATCCTGTGAGGAGCGGTCAAGGACTTTGGGCTTGTCTAGTTTGGAGAAAAGGAGGCTGAGGGGTGACCTCATTGCTCTGTACAGCTTCCTGAGGAGGAGAAGGGGAGAGGGAAGCGCTGCTATTTTCTCCCTGAGATCTAGTGAGAGGACACATGGGAATGGTTCAAAGCTGTACCAGGAGAAGATCAGACTGGATATTAGGAAGCATTTCTTTAAAAAGAGGGTGGTCCAACACTGGAACACGCTTCCTAGAGAGATGATCAATGCCTGTCAGTGTCTGAGGGGCATTTGGACTATGCACTCAATAACATGCTTCAGCTTTTGGTCAGCCCCAAAGTGGTCAAACAGCTGGACTAGATGATTGTTATAGACCCCATACAACTGAAATATTCTATTCTATTCTAGATATAATTGCAAATTAATATAGTGATATTAACAGAACATCACAAAATTCAACAAAACAAATAATTTCCGATTTGGGGAATACTAAATAATCATTGCTGTATTCATTGGGACAAATACCAAACAAGACTTTGATGTATGGCTTCAATGGATTTCTTAAAGTTCTATGTCAGCTATTTTTACGAGATCAGTGCAGAAATATTTTGCAAAATGCAGTGGTTGCTGTGGTTCACAAGGGCAGATTCAATGTTCATAACAATTTAATCTGACCTTATAAATGTCAAACATAAATTCTGTGAATAGCCTTATTTTGATAATAGTAGATAGTGGTCATTGTACATTCTGTACAATCTTGCAAGTCTGTCTTTAAAAGTATACAAGATACTCTTAAATCAATAAGCTTCTTCCTTTACTCCCCAAACAGAAAAGCTGAAACAAAAGCTTAAATGCTCCCACACTTAAAGAGCAATATATTAATTTAAAATGCCTTTTTATTTTTCACATTGGAAGAGTTCCAAAAGTCTAGTTTTGATACCCATCTTTGGAGAGCAGTAATATTGTGTCACACAATAAATAATGTACGTATGAAAGAGCTTAGATTTATGTGGTATTAAGTATGCTAGATTATTTTGTTTAGGTTACTAGTTATCTACTATCCACTACTAGTTATCTGAACAGCTTCAAGATTTTGAGGTAGTGAGATGACTTAACTCTTGCAATTTAGCAATGGCCTGAGTGGGTCACTCAATCTTGTACTATTCTGCCTTTTGTTGAAGGTACTAGCTGCTGTCATAAAACCAACATAGTATATTATTTTTTGCTGTTTGTCTTTGAGATCATAAACAAGTGAATGGCATTTCTAATCAAGACTACTTTTATATACTTGAAATGCTCTCAATTTATCAACTTAATAAAAATCTGGTATGAGTCTCTTGTTCTGCATAAGAACGATTCTGCTGCCTCTGATATATTTTTTTCATGTATTCAGGCCTACCACTGGTACTTCAGTACTTTTCTTGGTTATTGAAACCCTTTCCTAGTCTGAGAATATATAAAGCATCTATGTAAATATCTTTTGAACAATGAACTACAAATCATCTTGGGAAATATTTAGCTACTGGCTCAGCAGATGTCTTGTAAAAAAATAGTAAATCAATAACCTGCCTGTTCAAAATGGGGGTGGGTTTAAGTTGGTTGTTTTTTTCCAGACCATTTCTAGAACTGGTTCACAAAATTTAAAAACTCAATTTTCAAAAATAGGTTTCTACAATATTTTCAGTAAGGCTATTTATTCAAATCACGTAAATGTTTAGTCTGCTAACCTCTGTGCATATCTGAAATAATCTGTGATTATAGATTAAAAAGAATAATTTTTCTCTAAGGTGTTCAGCTTTAAATATATATATATAGATAAAAACTCAGGCTCTCACAGACTAACACAGACAAATTATTCCTAGTCTCAAAAAAAAAATCTATTCTGCTTCTTGTGTTTCATCAGGAAAACTTCTACAAGAATAATAATAATAATAATAATAATAATAATAATAATAATAATAATAATAATAATAATAATAATAATAATAATAATAATAATAATAATAATAATTCACATGTAATACATATTTGATTTATATGTATTGAAGCTGTTGGTTTTTATTTCATATGTCCTGAAGGTTTAAGTCACTGCTTAGTTAGACTATATGGAGTAGGTGGAGTTTCTATTAAAACCCCTATTATAATAATTTTGTGGTTGCTGGTTAAATATATACTGCTTTAATGCAGCCTAATACACATGTAGTCCTATTAAGCTTCAATGAGATGACCCAAAGCAGTGTGGCTGGGGCAGCTGAGACCTGACAAAAGGCTAATTCACTCTGTTGAGAATAAGAGATAGCAAACAGGCTTGGGGAAAGAAATAGGGAAGTGATGTAAGATCATCAGCCCAAGGTTTTTGTAGGAAGCATGACAAGGGAGTAGCTTTACCATGAGGCAAGATGTTTGTACGGAGATTTTACCAAGTGAAAAGCCACACAGAAGATGTCTAAGGGTTGTTGGAGACTGGAATCACTGCCTGAGGAAAGTGGGGAGTTATCCAGCCAGCTGATGATAGTTGATATGAGATGCTAAAAAACTTGGTCTTTTTAGTCTACTTAAGGGAAAATTAAGGGAATGCTTGACAGATAGATGGATAGATGGATGGATGAAAAATTGATATTTAAAGGTGAACTTAGTGAGAAAGGTATAGGAAAACTCAGTGCCTTGAAGCTGAAAACATACACGCTCAGACTAGAGATGAGGTTTATTTTTAATTATGAGAAGGATTAACAACTCACATTTTATTGTAGACTCCACCAGTGACTGAAACGCAGCTAAGAGTTTATTGTATGGATGAAAAGTTGCTCTTTCCACCTGCACCTAGAAGCTGTAAGGTAGATGGCTAATTCAGCCGAGAGACACAGAACAGTATGATATGTAGCTACAGACTGAGCTGGATGCAATGTAGACTACTTTGCACTAGGAAGGTCCATTCTTAATTTTGATGTAAGGTCACATTAATGCAGTTATAGAGCTTCAGGCTGAAAACTGGCTAGTATTTAATATCTTGAGAAAATAATAGAATGCATATGCAACTTCCCATGTACATCTGTTCTTGGGGAAATGCTGTAATGAAAAGGCAGATGTCATCAATGACCACCTAGAATAAGTGGAATTCCTTGAGTTGTGCTATTTAATTGGTAAGCCCACATTAACATGCATCCCTCTGGCCACTAAAACCTATTACTCTAGGTGAAAGCAAATGAAAAATAAGAGTGATCAAATAATGAGGAATGAATGAAATGTTAATTTTTGAATGGCTACATCTGCTATTCATTATGGTATTTAAAATTATTTCCACCAGCAGAATGATCACTGTTCCTTGCCTGAGCTAGTTGTTTGTTTCAGTCTTGCCATATTTTGATCTGTGTTTTCAAGGAAATAAGCAAATCTGTTATTGTCACAGTTTGACAGTGTGTGACAAAATGAAATGCCATAAATTATTTATCCCTTATTCATTATTCTTAGATCCATCATGTTTATGAAGATTTCTCTCTATAAATTTTAATTCATTTATTCATTTAAATGTGTCCCTCAGGAATTTTTTTAGGAATGAAAGAATGAAGATGATGTAGAGCTGAAGTAGCTCTCTCTGGAGAAGTTGGGTAAATGGTCAGAGGGTATTATAACGAAATTTAGCATTAAGTATAATTCTTCATAGAATGTCTTGAGGTTTGTAAACGTAATTCATACTTCTATTTTCTATATTATTCCATCTTTGATGCAATAAATCAATCCTTATTTACCTTTCTTGGAACAGTGATTGATATACTTCTTTTAAAATAGTTTAAACAAGGTCTGTGTGTCTTGTTTTAATGATACTAGATAGAGAATGCCATGTATGCTATTGCGCAGAACAAATGATTATTCAAGGATCATGACACTGTGTTGTACTCTAGTTGCTGGAACGAATTTTGGAGGCAAGCATTATTTGCATAGATTTTCATTTGCTCTTGTGGTTATTCTGAGATCTGAGCAGACTTAAAGAAAACTGGTTTCAGCAACAGTTGCTGTTTGTGTTGGTTTGAGAATCTCAGCTTTCCCTACCACTATAGTCCCACACCGTATGTGTTGGTTTGGCACGGCCTGGTTTTTGGTAGTGGGGAAGCCACAGAGATGGCTGCTGTGAGAAGCTGCTGGGAGCTTCCACCGTATCCAGCAGAGACAGTCCCTGATGGCTCTGAAGATGGACATGCTGCTGGCCAGAGCTGGGCCAATAAGAGAGGCTGGCAACGCCTCTGTGATAACGTATTTAAGATGAAAATCAAAACAAAGTGAGGCACACACAGTTTTTCTTCTAGTCAGGGAAAAGGAGGAGGTGAGAACATGTGAGGGAAACAACCTGGCGACACCAAGGTCAGTGGAGAAGGAGGGGGAGGAGGTGCTCCAGGTGCCGGGGCCGAGATTCCTCTGCAGGCCGTGGTGCAGCCCATGGTGAAGCAGCTGTGCCCCTGCAGCCCTTGGGGATCCACGGGGAAAGCAGAGATCCACCCGCAGCCCGTGGGGGAGGTGCCCGTGCTGGAGCGGGTGGGTGCCTGGAGGAGGCTGTGATCCCGTGGGAGACCCGGTGGAGAGAGAGGGCCCTTGCTCCCAGGCTGGAGCAGCCTGTCCTTGGAGGACTGCACTCCGTGGGAAGAGTGACCCATGGCGCAGCAGTTTTGGCAGGACTGTGTGCCCATGGGAGGGACTCATGTTGCAACAGTTCTGACAGGACTGCTGCTCATGAGAGTGGACCCACACTGGAGAAATTCATGGAGAACTGTTTCCCGTGGGAGGGACCCCTCGGCCTCACTCCTCTCCCAGAGCAACAGAAGAAAACCCTTCGGTGACGAACTGACCAAAACCCCCATGCCCTGTCTCCCTGCGCTGTCAGTGGGAAGGAGGGAGGGGCTGGGGGGGAAAAGGTGTTTTAAGGGTTTATTTTACTTCTCATTATCCTCCTCTGACTCTGTTAGCAATAAATTCACTTTGTACCTCTGAGCTGAGCCTGTTTTACCCTTGAAGAGTTTTCTCCGGCCCTTATCTCAACACACGAACCGTTTGTTAATTTTTTTTTCTCTCCTCTGCCCAGCTGTGGCAGGGGAGGGTGAGCGAGCGGCTTTCATGGGTGCCTGGCGTTTTGCCAGTGTCAAACCACGACACCATAGAAAACCTGCAAATTCAAAGTTGCTGGACAACATCTGACTGTGCTCTGTATGTCAGTCTTTTTATTTTCGTTTGCTTTGCCTCCCACCCACCACGAATATGTAACTAGGTCACAGGAAGCAGAACAACTTGAGGAGGAGAGTTTAACACCCACCCACCACATATTTTGACCACTTTGATGACTTAGTTTCTTATAAAAAAATTTATTTCAAAAGGTAAAAAGTTCCTAAGTTATGTTTTGGGAAGAACTAACTGATTCTAATCTTTCCCATGACATTTTTCTTTCTTATTAATGGTCTGATATGAAGCCTGCTACTTTTTTTATTTGAATCAGGGCTTAAGGTGGCTTATGGCAGCTTTGCTGATATTAGTGACTTACTGTTATGCCTGATTTATTAGCAGAAAATACATAGCTAGTCAGTGGACCAAAGGGAAAAAAAAACCCAATGTTTAGTCCACCAGCATGGGGCTTTCAGCTGAGAACAAAGGAGAATTGTGATGCTTTTTCATGGGCAAGTAATTAATGATATTTAGTTCTAAGGAACCACAAGACCTAGTTTTCCTAATATATTTCTGTACTGGGTTTGTTTGTGATGCAGTTAATTTTCTTCACAGCAACCTATATAGTCCCATGTTTGGTATTTGTGGCTAAAACAGTGTTAATTACAAACTAATACTTTGCCTGTTGCTCAGTAGCGATTGCACAGTCTCTCCCAGTTTAATGATTCAGTTCCTGGTTTCTACAGTTAACCTGAAAAACAAGGCATTACAGCTCGAATACCTTAAAGTAGGAAAAATTGTATTCAGTTCTTATACATTGGCAGTTTTTCCATGGTGGAAGGTGGTAGAGCTAAATGAAAAAAAAGAAAAAAAAGAAGTGAAGGGATATAAATATCATGTAAGACTTCAAAAATAAGAGAAGGAAAGGAAAGACCTATTTCTAAAACTTAAGATTATGAATTCTTAGTGGAAAGAGACGTTTCCAGTGAAAACAAACAAGCTATCTTAAGTGTAAGTCCAGGATTTTTTTCTGAATTCTCCTTTACTTTCTGAAGGTAGTGTGCCAATCAATATTCATAATTGGTAGTTATCAGGCAATTTATGAGGTCTCTTAATTTCTGCATAGGTAGCCTGGATTCTTAGCTCAAGACTTTATATTCTACTGCATTGAACCCAAGCCTTGACTCATCCTGCCACCGAACTTCACAAATGTAGTTGAAACATTTAAGTGGTAGTTTTACTAAACTCCCTACAAAGTGACTAGACAGAACACAGTCTCACTCGGAGAAGGACTGCACATGTGAGATCTGAATCAGTCTGGATACCCATATATCTTTTGACTGATTTTGGAAGGAACCATGGGATTTTGTTTCAGTGATAGACATAATTCCGCTTGAAAGAAGTCTCTGTGCCCAGAGATAAAAGCCATTCTGTGGACACAGATCCTTGACTTAGTTTGTTTAGAGGGGGATCACCTGATACAGAGGACTCTAAAGCACAAGTGTTGTAGTAAAAAGTGAGTGTAGGATTAATCCTCATGTGTGTAAAAACTGTGAAACAAGTTATTAATAATCTAAATAGTTCTTTCCCTTCTTCATTTTAAAATCTTTATCCTGTTCCCACTGAAGGATAGAGTTTCACCAGTAACATTTCCATTACTTTAATTCACAAATGTACTTAGTGAAAAATAGCAGTTTCCCAAAGGTATGAATCAGCATTTTTTCCTTCTTTTGTCTGTAGGAGCTTAAAAAATTATCCTTCATTCCTCAATTTACCCAGCTCCTGCAAAAAAAAAAAGTAATTATGCTTTGTTGAGAAACTGTCTTCCTTGCAACAGTTTTCATTCTTTAAATGAAAATAAAAACAAACGTAGTTCAGATACCAGTAGTTTCCCTTCATTTCTTTCCCAGTGTTAGACACTGTCAAGTGCTGTAGCAATGTGTGATGCTTCCCTGCTGTTGTTTTTCTGTAGGACCAAAAATCTTCCATAATTCATCTACTTACACAATTTTTGAGGTTAATCTTTCTCTAATGCAATGTTCATTGATTTATTTACTTCCTTTTTTTTTTGAGCGTGCATAAAATACACTTAGGAGTAATCCCTAAAACTGGATCATATGGAAATATGTCTTTTAAGTCTTACATCTTATCTCCTTTCTTTTTTAGTTTGTCTTTTTTTTTTTCGGGGGGGTGGGGGTTGCTTTACATTACCTCTGAATAATATTTAACGTTTAAAAGTGTAATTCACCTGCATCACATCCAGTGAGCAATTTTTTCCTTCTTTCAGCTTTCAGGCCCTTATGACCAGTCTCTCAGATACAACACCAGAGGGTCTTCTGCACCACTAAATTCTCACGTTTGGCTTCTTAATATGTCTCATCTTGAAATAATAGGAGCTGATGGAGGCTGGTTTGGTGCATGAAAGCAAGCTGGTAATTAATGTGTAGGTGGTGAAGTAAAGCAGTGTCACTTGGATGGTGATCCTGAAAATCAGTACCTTTTCCCCCATGGGAATAAGGTGTGGCTGACAGCTTTACTCAGATGCAGAGATGATGCACAGGCACTGCCCAAGTGCAGGGCAGAAATTGCCCTATCAGTCATCAGGCTTCCAGGGATTGTGGATTAGTGAGATGGGGGAAAAGAACATTTCACTCTCATATTTACATGAAAATAAGAGTAACTGAGAGAACTCTAGGAGAGATTTTCACTGAAGCAGAACTGAAGCAATGACTGTGGCAAATGATGGCTTTTCCATATTTGAATATAACCGTGAGTATTATTTATACACTATTTACCCCTGGCTTCAAATGCACACTTCAGAGTGCATAAAGACTATCTATGACACTACTTTTTTTTTCAGAAGTGGTGCCTGACATGTTATCTATGGCTTGTATTTCATTATGCAGTCATTTTTAATACATGTATCTAATGACTAGAGACAAAAAGTGTGGTCATTTTTATCCTCCCTCATCCATTGGTACGTTTGTTTTTTTCTCGCCCAAGAAAAACAATTTTAGAAAATTTATTTATAATATTCTGAGAGTGTTTCTTGTTTCAAATTGTCAAAATGCAATTTCCATAATAATACTTTTATTTTGTGTGGAAGTCCAGTCTTATGCCATCCTGTGAGACAGACAGGTTCATTTGCTGCAGTGTTTGTTTCAATTCCATTATCTGCAGAACCTCAGGTAAATACTTTACAGTGTGGATAGTATCCCAGAGCCAAGCAAGGGCTGTCATGTCTGGCGATGTTTGACAGTTTGCAGAGATGTCTCAGTGGGCAGGATCTTCTTCTTATAACTAATAAGGCCAGTGTGTTCTCAGATTACCAGGTTCACATTTTATAATTTCTTCTCACTTTTGCTATACCACAACAGCAGGCTGGAAAGTTTGGATGAGCACCAGCTAAACATATGCAGCACAGCCATTTCTGACACATGCAATTTTAATGCATGCTGGCTACTCAGACTGACATAATCCAAAAAAGGCATCTATTTGGGGACTTCATATTTTGGCTTTCAGTCAAGTGTGAAATGGAAGTTATTCTATATGATGAAATATTGCTGTCTTGCACTGACATGGAGAGCCAAAGTGTCCTTGTAGTCAGTTCACCACATTTGTTAGCAGTCCTCTGCACTGAATTTCTGTGGAAACATGCAGCAGAAATGCATTGCTAACTCAGTGTGGCATTTTGCTTTCTATTGCTAGGCCACAACTAATATTCTGGACCTTCCAAACCAGTGGTAAACAGCTTTTCCATTACTTCCTCCCTACTTATCTGTGACTTAAAAATAGCCTTTCATTTTCACTGTGTCAGTTCTGGTAATCCCAGTGGCCCAAACGACCAATTAGTGACATGGTAGCAAAGATACTCCAGCTGTTCTGGTTTAGAGCTGAGCTTAGCTTATATCTGGGTTTTTTAACAGCCTCATAATTAGATTTCTTTTTAAACTTATACTGGATTCTATAAAAGATCCCAGAGGCTTAAGACCAAACAATCGTTCTGCTAGAATTGCAGCCATGTTCTTAAACCTGCTTGGTTTTTTCACTGTCATATTTTCTTCTGTGCTGCTTTCTTATCTTTGCTTTCATTCATGGAGTTCTGGAGAGTGAGGCCTGTGCTTTAGCTCAGATCATGCACTGGTTTCCACCATTTTGATGAACTCTGCCTTCCTATGCAGTAAAAACTGATAAGTATAAGCATTTCCATTCCTCATGGGATGCCAGAGAAAGGAAATAGGCTGAGTGCAGCAGAGTGTGATGAAAGGAGAAAAGGGGAGTGGTTGTTGAGGTGAAATTGTTTTTTCACTTCTTTGTCTCATCAGCAGTTCTTCATCATGCATGTGATGTGCAGTTCCCTCTAGCCAGTGTGTCCAGAGCCAGCTGTGCAGCAATAACCGGTAAATGGCCGCTGTGTGGTTAGGGAGACAATTCCGTAAGGGATTGGTGCAGTATGAGGCAAGAACTCTGCTGTAGGTGACAGCAACTCATGTCACAACATTCAACAGGAGACGTGCTCTTGACACACGAGAGCGGTGAAGTGCTGAGGCATTACACTTTGCACCTGTGCAAGGACTAGTCAGCCTTCAGCTTGACCTGTTTCACCCATGCTAAGAGCACGTTATGTAACAGCTGCTGCTGTGCCTATTGCAGCCTCAGGACTGAAGCAGCTTCCATCATTCTCTTTCTTCCAGCTCGTGACAGCTAACGGACTGAATCTATTGCCCTCCTGCAAAAAAGTGATATTCACTCACATTCTATAGAAATCTGGACATAAACATGCATAAGAACCTCTGTCTACAAGATTTTACCTTTGGGAATGTAAAGCCATATATTTATAAAAGTTTAAGTAATCTTTAAATAATCCCCTTTCACTAGAGAAAGTAAAGCAAGGAAGGCAGCAATAAAATGTAAATCACATGTATTTTGAAATATATACAGTCATTGTATCTAGCTATGAAGAACAACAAATCACAATATACTTTATGTCTGAAGCACAATGATAAACCCAAGTAAATAGTTTCTATCTCAGCAGTTTTGCAAGGCAAACAGATATGGAAGATTTGGGGACATTTAAGTAACTGTAATTTTTTTCTGATTTTATTTAATACAGTGGTTTCCCAAAAAAAAAAAAGTTCAATTAAACAAACACTGATCTTAAACTTTTGAAATAAAATAAAATAAACCCTCTAAAATTTTCTAATTTTCCAACTGTAACTTTCTAATGTAGACAAAATTTCATGTAGAGAAACCATAGCAGAACTGATATGTGTGAATACAGAACCAAACACGGGGCAACATAGGGGCACTCAGTAGTCCTATAGAACTATTTATACCATAACACTCTACCATCTTGTATTCCCAGGCAGATACAGGTGTTGACTGCCAAAGTGGGAGCATATCCAGAAGAGGGCAAATTTCTGGTCTCCACTGACTGTTTCAAGTCTACTCCATTTATTGCTAAACTATTGCTGGCTGATAAAGAAGGAAACAGTACCTCTTTCTTCAAATTCTGGCTTTGGAAATTGTCCCCTAAGCCTCCTTTCTTCTAAAAGGATATTCATCATATGATTTTCTGGTTGCATTCCATCTTTCTTAGAACAATTTCTTCCTTCTCTTCTGCCTAATGTTAAACCTGCAAAACAGTCTCTAATGTGGGCACCAGAAAGGGGCAATTATTCAGATTTATCCAGAAAACATACACTGGCAAGATTTTTTAATCAACCTTCTTACAGATATTTGCATATTAAAGGCTTTTGTTACACATCTTAACTGATATTCTGAACTGAGAGATCATATTTAGTTTCTTGTAACCAGTTTCTTTCTTTCACTATGCTCAGGGTCATGAATTTCCAGCACTGAGTTCCTGGTTCTCAGCATGACTGATTCACATCCTTGGTTCCTGGGTGTTTATTTTATTGCACTTGTGACATTGTCTCCTGTTTACCAAATAATTAGTCCTCTTTTTATTTCCCCTTTGTTTAGCTTTTCATTGACCTTTGCATGTCAGTTTTATGAATATATATTTGATAGACGTTTTTCTTGTTTTTTATTTCTCACTCGATCATTGATATAACTTAAAAGGCCCACAGAGAAATCTGCATATATATCAGGATAAGAGGCTAATCTCTTATGTGTTTTGTATGATACATATCTCCCCTTGTCATGAGACTAAAAGACACATGCTAAATGACCATACTTAATAGCCCATTTTTACAACTCTTTTGAAAACATTTAAGACTTCATATTTTGAAGAAAAAATTTGCATTTTATAATAATAATGAATATGGAGATGAGTATGCATGTACTTGTGCATATATTTGCTATATAGGGACATAGTGGTTCTTAAAAGGCCTTTTTTAAATGCTGGATCACACTAACAAAATTTATATTTATGAATTTTTATTAGAGATTGGAGGACCTACATTTACAGCACTGTCTTTTAAACTGAAATCTGACTTTCTGAAATATTTCACAGTGTCATTTGAAACCATCTAACCTCTTTCATCTTAGAATGCAAGAAGAGCTCTTATGTGCACTTGAAAATCATTCTGAAAGTGCAGTTAATAAGGTAGCCTGTCCTGACCAGTGATTGTTAAGTGTTGTACAACATCACTCAGATGCTGTACATCAATTCATGACAGAATATGAATGCATAATCTAATAGTGTATCAGATGTGATGCTAAAAATATTATGTATTTTAAAAAGGAATATTTTTACATAAGTGCCAATTGTTTGTGGATTTTAAGAAGATATCACACAATGCTGCAGTGGTACTTGAAGTAAATGTTGCATTGTTAGTAGAATTAATCAAACTAATTAAAAGCTGTGCTAGAAACCCTATAACTGGGTTGTAAGTAGTTTATTGCTATTGCATTTGTATAAAATATCATATGTACCTATGAAAAAATTATAAAACATTTTTATGGACAATTCGACAAACACAACATAGATTGCAAGCAGTACTGGAGGAGCTATTGTAATTATATTAATGATTTTTTGCCATCTTATACCAGTTTCTCAAAATGCAATACTGAGAATGCTAACTTCTGACTCAAAAGCACTTGGGAGACTTCCACCAGTCTGACTCTGGGCTGGGGAACTTTTGTAAGAGGGTTGTTCATCTGCAAAATGAGTTGTTCCCAAACTGTTCCTCTTCAGCTGCTGGTGTTCTCTGTATAAGTGTTACAGTGAAGAACGAAATGCATGCTTTGCTCAGTAAAATTCAGTTTCTTTCACTTGTTTTCTGTAGTTTCAGTTCTGAGACAAACAACAAGCGTGGGAAGGTTCAAGTTAGAAAACACATATTTCAGATCTAAAATATGAGTGTTGAAGCCAATATCACAAGGCAATGGGCCTGTTTTGGGTGAACTTCCAGTGTTCAGTTGTCAGACATACCTTCAAACTGGATGTCACTCATTCATATGTGATGATCTCAACTTGTGTCAGCTGTTCTGTCATGTTAATGGAAATTTTCACACAGAGCAAACTGAGCATGTGAAATCTCGGATTTTAGATAACAAACACACTTAAAAGAGAAGGGTTTTCTCTCCAATTAGGCCAAGTCTGCCTAGTAGACATCATGGGAATTGGGAGATCTCTGGGCTAACTATAAATTAAAGTACTATCACTGTGATAGCATGAATTTCTACACTGACTAATTTTCCTTCTCCTTGGCTGAGCAAATTAGCTTGAGTGTGCCTAGCACATGAGCTAAATAGTTTAAAGCTTGTTCCATTATTGAACTATGATCTTGAATACAGCTACATTCCAATTAGAGAGGCAAAATCATATTTTGGTTATGAAAAATTCTCCAGGAGCCTGAGTGTTTTACAATTTCTGTGCCATGTAAACCTGACTTCCATTTAAAATAATGTCGATCAGACACTACGGTAGCTCTATAAATTTGGATACAGCTATTGACCAAAGAACTGGAAACAAATCATCCAGCTCAAACAGGATTTATGTAGGATCTTATACTGGTTAGTTACTTCTCTATAAGTAATTTTTCACTGCAGAGTTTCTGTATAGAAAACATAACCAGTGAAGCAGTGAAAATCATAAGGAAAGGTTTTAATTTATAGCTTCCCTACTGTTACTAAGGTTGAGAGACTTTTATTATTACAAGAAAAGATGGCTTCTAAAATGCTTTAAAGTCCTTTATCTTATTTGGGTTGCTATGAAATTACAGATACAGGGTGAAGTAGATATTTCAGTGTGGGACTATCAGAAAAAAAAAATCTCTGAACCCTCATTTCTCAACAAGCACACACATCCCCACCTGCCATCAAATCTCTTTTAGGTCATTTATCCCAATTTCTTTTGTGCAAGTCGACCTTCTCTGGGATTTTTCCTTCCCTCTGACCAATGTTAGTCACTCAGCATTTATCCCAGATGATCATTTCAGTTTCTTTGGGAAAAAAGTGCTGGAAACATTATAAACAGAAGAGTCCAGTTCCATAAATCACCATTGCTGAAAACACATCCTTGAAAACAAGGACTTGTTTGCAAGTGGTGTGGTGCTGAAGAGGAAAAATGCGTGATTAATATGGTCTAAGTCAGACCAGAATTAAAATGAAGTAACTCCACATAATTAACCAGCAATTAGAGAACTGTGCATCCAGGATCAATATCACCAATACAACTGAAAAAAACCCGCTAGTGGACACTTCAAAAAAGTTATCAAACACCTAAAAGTCTCTAAACACTCTTTGATCACTATTCCCATGAAGTTCTAACCTCACCACCACCTTATACATGTTGCATCCCCAGATGCCCTTTGTCCCTCACCTCTGGACGCCTGGATTTTTAGCATGTACACCTTCCCTGGGAGCGCCCATTCCCCTATTGAAACAACTATGTTCAAATACAAGTGCTTTATTGTTATGTGTACACTGTTCCCTCTGCTAATGCAGGTCATGGAGGAAGCTCTCCATGAGCTCACATAAGAGCACCTCACATGTGGGTCTCTACATGTTGCCCCCATGCTGTGCATCCTCTAGTTGGATGGACACGAGCTCCTTATGGTGCTGATGGTCTCCCTCCAAAGTGGGAATTTTTTATGCTTCTTGGACTTTTCTTCTAAACTTCTTGTTTTCCTGAGTGTCTCCCTGCCATGCAGTGCTTTAAGGATAGCTGTCTTAAACAAACTGCTTTTTTGGGAGCTTCCTTGTAGTGTTACCAGGGTTTTTTTGGCAAATACCCTCTCAGTGGATAGTTTGGGACAATCTATTCAGACAGTCCATTTAAAATCACATTCCTGCCATTATCTGTTCCAACCCATGTCACCAAGAAGACGCCATGTGGATTCACTCCCTTGCAGAGTGGGAAGAAGCAAAGGAAGTTCATTCCTTAGTGAATGGATAGAGATGTGTAAATGAGTGACAGGAAATGGCAGTTATTGAAAGAGATCGATGAGTAGACTTTGAAGTGCTGTTTCCCCCTTTCCTTAAAAAGATGTGCCCAGTCTCTAGATTGTGGAAAGAGAGTCAGATCTTAGGTGAGGACAGAAGCCGCATCTTTTACTTCCCCCCCACCTCTGTTTTCCCACCATATCAGATATTAAACAGCGAAGTGTGAAGAACAATTGCAAAAGAGTTTTTTTCCTTAGTGACCAGGGACTTAGTACAGTCTTCATTAGGTATGATGTTATTTCTGAGTCTCTCTCCCTTGAGATATAACCAAACCAGCCTGGCTAAAGTCCGCAGAATGTAGAAGCTTGTCCTAATTCATAGCTTTACTCAGAGGTACGCACCTGTACTAGAGGAACCTCCATTTTGTCCCAGTATGTCTGAGTCATGAGTGTCATACAAGTCAAATATAATTTAGCATGATTTTTGTTATATTTCTCTTATAAGGCAGTTTGCTAGTAAACATATTTGTAAAAGAAATTTTCTACATGCTGAGACGGAGAGATACTTCAGTATCTTACTAAAACTGAGGAGCCCTTGATCTAACCTGTATCAATCACATTTTTGTGTTTTGCTTAACCACATAAACAATCATATTGTTTGGGGACAAGGAAGGCTGCAGATTATCCCAGGGGTGACATTGCCACAACCAAATCTCTGCAATGAGGGTCCTACGGATCCTTTCATTATAGAGCTATAGCTTAATAAATGTATCTGTGTAAAAGCAGAGACCTTTTGTCAATATCCCATCTCCAAATGAACATATCTAAATATGCCTCAATACATTATTCTTTTCATCTTCAGTACATCTTGCTGAGGCAACAAAATAATGTAAATTTGTTAGCAAATTTTAAGTGAGTTTTCAGCACTTGATGACAGACCATCAGCTGGCAGAGAGCCATAATACATCATTATACAACTTCAGTACTATTACAGGAATATATTTCTTCTTGAGAAATAAAAGATCTGACCTCCAAGGCAAGAGAAGGAACTGTTTTCAACATTCACCTTCAGTTTTGTAAGCAGACCTGCAGCCCAGTACTTTGGCATTTGATCATGACAGATGACATTAATAACTCAAATTAAAAGCTCCTTAAGTATGCATTACTAGTAGGACTGCTATAGAAGACATCAAAAAGAAAACAATGTAAACTATATTGTGACATGACTGCTCTAATTAAATGCATTTTCAAGTGGGACTCTAGCATATTCTGTGTTTACCTTTTTATGATTAACTAGGAATACCAGATGAGTTATAGTAGAAAAAAAAGAAAAGAAAATCACTGCTGTTCTATTGATTTATGTCCCTACCACTTTCCCCTCTATGACAGATAAAATAGCTTCTGATTTGATCTACGTAAAATATTGTTAAACATTCTGTATGTTCAACTTTAACACTGAGCAGTAATTTGAAATTATTTTACTCGAAAAAATTGCAGAAATATAAATTTTTAAAAGAGAATTTAGGGATGAAGACAGCAAAAAAAGAAAAATTACACTCCACTAAACTTGTGGAAGAAAGAAATTGACCTGTTAGAAAGACTTAGAAGTAAATGGCCCACTGCATTAAATCTAAGGTAAGACATGAGTTAGAAAACAAAAACAATATCTCACAGTACCAAATGTTAATGATGTGCTAGCATTTTTTATAACTAATATATCCAGGCTATTATAAGAAAGAGCATGAACAAATTGTCAGCCTTCCACAGCAGATGGAGGTACTCACAGAGATATTTCTGAAATAAAATTCTAGTAGGCTGTGAATAAGTGATTGATAAAGTAAATATAAGAAAAGATCATTAATTGATGACATAAATTCCTCAAGCTGTTAGATAAAAGACCCATTGCCATGGACTGGCTCACATACAGAATAATCAAGAACAACCTCAGGCTGTTGTCAGAGCGGATAGTGTCACAAAAAAAGGCAGCTCAGCAAATTCTTTGCTTTTTTTCTTTACTGGGGAAGCAGTCTGGGGAGAATCCCACACCTGATGCACTTTTTTGGTAACAGGTCAGAGGAGTTAGATTAGTTTGAAATAAATATGCAGAAAGTATGAGACCAAACAGATTTTTGTGTAAGTTCTTGGTAAATCAGCAGGACTGGATAATATTCACCAAGACAGTGTTCATATGTGAAATTGAAGAGGAGTTGGCCAAGAGTGTAACCTGTCATCATGAGCAGCAACTGTCGGCATATGGGTGAGCTGCCAGTAAACTCCCAGGCAGAAAGTACTCTAGAGGAAATCTTAAACACTACATCCTGGTAAGTCTGACTTCTGTTTCTGGTTAGATGATACAGTCTGTTACAAAGATTACGGCAGCAGAATGAGTGAATAAAATTGTGTTGGGGAAAAGGGGCATCACAGCTGAGTTAACAGAAAGAAACCCTGCTTCACTGATCTACTGGAGCTCTTCAAAAGTGTTGCAGAATGTGAGCAAAGAGGAACCATGTATGCAATATATCTGGATTTTCCAAAAGTCTTTTACAAGTTTAAAGGCTAAAGGTTATTAAAGACTCTGAGGTGTCAAAAGGTTGGAACACTTGTGAAGTTTACAACAAAAAGGACACAAGGTTTGAGATGATCAGCAAAGACCTAAAATTAGACATTTGACTAAGTGGGTTGCAAAACTGAATTGAGCACCTGAGCTACATCTGCAACAAATATGGAGAGTTGAGCACCAAGGAATTTACATCCACCAGTACAAAGAAAGAATAAGAAAAGAGAAGCTTACTGCTACAGAGGGGGAGACAGGGTCCTGACCTGCAAGAGGAGAGATAAGTATTCATTTAGCAGAAGAGCACACTCTTCTGGTTTTTTCATCTCAGACAGACTTAATTTCTTCTCAGCAGCTGGTGCAGTGCTGTGTTTTTGGATTTAATATGAGAATAATATTTACAATACACTGATGTTTGAGTTCTTGTTAAGTAGTGCCTGAACTAAATCAAGGACTTTTTAGTCTGTTACTAGTAATATCTTTTTCTTATTTCAATTTTTAAACTGTTCTTATGTCAATGCATGGGTTTTGCCTTTTTTTCAATTCTGATTCCACTCAGGGAGAGAAGGGGTGAGAAGTGGGTGGCTGCTGGGTACTTTGCTGCCACCAGGGGTTAAAACATGACATACGTTCAGATTAAAAATTAGGGAAACATGACTAGAGAGAGGAAATATCTTATAGTTTGGGAACTTTCTCCTAATAAAATGAGAGTTCACAAAAACTAACTTCCAACAGGCACTCAGCAGTAATATTTTAGCCAAAATAAAAATAAAGGTTTTTGCAGATTTTCTTGCATACAGACAAATCATTCAGCAACTGAAAGATTGAAATAGAAGGCTAAAGAACAGAAAGAAGAGGATCTACCTAATCTATTTTCATACTTTGTGTTTCAGCAATATGACTACCTGCCATATAAAGAACAGGGATGAGTTTTTATTGATATTATAAGATTCTTTTATGACAGGTGGATTGAAGTGTGCTTAATCTGTTTGCAAACTAGAGCCCAAGTGCCTTAGCTAGAGGAGTCAGAAAAAGAAGAATCTGCAAAAATTTGGAGCTGAGTCCAGAAACATTCATGAACTTGATGTCAGAGGCAGGGACAGAACACATCACCACCTAATAGACAACAATTTAAAAATAGTTTATTTCCCCACTAATATTCCCTGTTTCACTCACTATCTACTGTACATTTTTTTTAAAATTATTGACGTGGAAATCTGTCAGAAAAAAAGGCTTCCTTCAGTTTTATGTAACGTTTCATTCAGTTTCAAATTCACATTGTGACAAGCACAAAGTTAAAACAGCTAAGCATATTAAGAAAGAAAAAGGTCTGTGTGCAGCACCTGAAGAAGGAAGACCACATTAATGGTTCTCAAGTTAACATCAGAGACAGCCCAATAAAAGTCGTTCCTGGAGACTAAGCTACTGGCTTTGCAAATTCATTCAAGTGAGAAATACCTTTGAATGCTTGTATTCAGAACTACCTTTTGAATACTCAGAAACAGAGCTCACAGATATAGCTAAGAAATAAAACCAGGGAGAACATTCAGAAATGGAATTCAAGAATTCACACTCAATGGTTCACAAGGCTTATGCGTTAATCCATTCCTTGGTACGCTACACACTCCAGCTAGCTCTCACCAAGACGAGTTTCCTGTAGTAGACACTAGATCTAAGTAGTTTAAATCATGACATGTTGCTTGGTTTCAGGATCCAGCTTGGTCCTCCTTCCTTATTAGTAGAAGAGGTGTATTCCATGCTTTTATAGGATTTGAAGATATTTTTAAAAGGGATTATTTTGGAAAGAAGATCATAATTTTACACATGGATAAAGCTTGAACAAGTATTTTCCTTGAGGCAGAAACACATCTTGGAGTAACTTCTAAGTGGTAAGTGCCAAGATCTATATTTTTTGAGTGTGTCAGAAAGTGCAGATTAGGCCTGGCTTTTAATGGGAGGTATAGCACAAACACTGAAGAGAGCTATCCGTAAATAGTCTGAAAAGAGATGACACCTTGCTTAAATCACAGAGATCCCAGATTCCATGCTACTATCAGGAAATATGACCTCTACCCCATTTTTTACTGCGAAGGGATGATACTGCTATGGTTTTTGAAGTAAGTGGGACTGATGGTTCAGGATTCAGACAGAGAGCTACTATCCCAAAATTTGAATGATCCATAGCGAAACTCTCTTTAGAGGAATGATATTACACATGCCTTCAAAAATCCTCCTCATCCTACATGGTGTGGTGTTTTGAAATACCAGTGTGACCTTAGTGTCCTGTGTCCATTCATTACTGCTTAGTAGACTGCTGCATGCAAGGTAAGTAAGTTAGGCATTTTTTCCTCAGACACTGGCTGAGGTGGCTAGCAAGTGTGTACAAATCATGACTGTATAGGGTAGGTTCATTGGCTTCTTAAACTCTTCACAACTTCTTCTTCAGTAGTTATTTAACACAAACATAAAAAGTTCAGTAAATTACTGTTAAGACACGGCTATATTCACCACTGTCAATCATCAAAAAAATTGCATAAACCAGCTAAAAATTCTGAAGACTAATTACTTGATAGCTGATTGGCTGAATCTGTCATGACTAAAAAAATCTGACATTTCTTATGTTACCTGTGAGTAATCAAAAGATAGAGTAAGATGATGCTGTCCTTAGGGCACTGTGACCATGTGAGTGACAAATGCTCCATTCAGCACACACATGAAGGGCCTGACATTTTCCCAGCACCAGTAATTGTCTATCATTTTTCTTTTATGCTTTAACAGCTCCTTGAATATGTCAGGACTAGACATGCTTACCCTGAGCGAACATTTCTCTGAACTGATGGATGTAAAACATGTACAACACACTGACACTCGAAACTTTGCAGATTTCCTAAAGCAACAAAGCTGTTAAAGGTAGGGCAAAGTTGATTAAGTGCGGAAGCATTAAACTTTTAATGATGTCTCATTGATACCCCGCATAATTGTTGCTATATTCAGTGGCTGTCTCTGTAAGTGCTCCTTCATTATTCAACAGGCCAAGGCACTTTGTGAATGCCATCAAAATCAATTACAGTTTGGCTACTTTGGGGGGGGGGGCAATGAGGCAAAGAATTAACCTCCAACTAATTTCCAAAGTCATTTGCTCACTGATAGCTTAGCACATTTACCAGCAGAGGCACTGTATGTTGTGAAGCATTTACAAAAATAGATTTTGAAATAAGGTATCGGAAGAAAATAATCTGAAGAGTAATAGGGAAACTGTTGGGGTAATTGTTAATGTGCGAACATTCCAGATAAATGCTGCAGACTGAAGATTTTAGGACAAGAGTTTACACACGAGAATTAATCTGCTAGACATTTTTTCATTCACTTTTAAGTCAGCACACTGGTTGTCTTAGCTGAAAACATTCATAATTACTTACATGACATGGTCACTCAGTTATCTAATTGAATCCGTTACTGTTGAATATCATAACGGGACTAATTAAAGTTACAGTATGGAAGGAGAGAGATTGTGAATTAGAGAATTGCTTGGAAGATGTTTGCTTCCACTAAGCTTCAAAGGGCTTTCTTAGTCAATCTTTTAATTCGTCTTAATGTGAGCATCTTAGAGAAAGGGCAAAATGATAATCCAAAAAGGCAATCTTCTTTTTCCTTCCTGAAGAAGCTGACTATACAATCTGTGGAACATCTATGACATTTAGACAAATGACTGTAATACTCTCAGGAAACATTTTTTCATTAAGTTCTCCTATTAAAAACGCACCTGAACTCTGGGTCCTACTGCTTCTCTGAGAGAATAAAAGTATGGAACAAGTTCCTAGGTTTAGGCTTTGTAGACTGACTTTATATACTAGACAAATCCAATGTAAACACACTGCATATGTGACCTATACTTTCAAAGAAATGCAAGTTATTTCTACTCACACACAAGAACATTTTTTATATTGACTCTGACAATACCATTGGTGAAGACTGTATGTCAGCAGTAGTATCTAAACTATTAAAATAGGAATTAACCTTCTCCACAGGAAGTGAAAAAAGAGCAGAGCGGGAATAAATATCTCTGCAGTAAAAAATGCACCTGCTGTTTTGTGGTCAGTGATGACTGAATGAAAATGTGACTTTTCATACTGTGGACAATGTTGCCACAGCAACTAGCCTGAGATCCCTTCTCAGTAGCCACTGTCTGCACCACGAAAAAAACTACAAAGATCCTATAGCTTGCAATCACTCTCAGAATCACTGTACCGAGGCTCTCTTGTGCTCCCATTGTGATCTTCCTGATGGAACCATCCAGACTGTCAAACACAACAGGTCTTATATGTGTTTCAGTGCAAATTTTTCTTGAAACACAGAGAGATGACATCTCAAGAATTTCTGGGTACAGAATTAGATGAAGGCTAGATGTTTCAGACTGAACACAACAGTGCCATATTTCAGCACACACAAATCCTTTATAATGCACAATGTACAAATTACTATGCAGTCAGGTTCCCACAAACTGGCCGCCCCTTGCAACTCCTGAAATGCACAGTGGTCTTCAGAAAGAATGACATTCCCAAATGTTCCAGTGCTTCAGATGCACAAATCAAAGCGTAGTCCACTGGACAAGGTTTAGGAATATTACAGCCAGACAAAATATTATTCCGAAATACTGCAAGATCTCATCCATCACCATGGAATCTTCATGAACACTAATCAGTCTGACTATGTGCGATGCCTGCATGTTTCAGAATGAGAGTAACTTCCCCTTTGAACAATCTGCCACCTGTGCTCAAATTCATGATACGAACATCAGCAACACACTGATGTTATCTACCATTCTCTCCTTGCTGTGGTGACTTATGCAGTACAGAGCCTCTGAACACATTCTTCAGTCCTGCTAGAAATTCCCTGGCTTTTCCTTCCATATGCTGAAACATCAGAGTTTCTTATCATCAGCTATAATCTTAATGGAAGAGTGGCAGCAACTGCACATTTGGAAATGCACCACTTTTACAATGTAGAGAGATGGAAAAACAAATAAAAATAATTGTTACAAGTAGTAAATACAAAATCAATTGGCTTGTGGAAAAACAAAACTTTTTCTTAATAAAGAAATATTTCATATTTGTTTAAAAGTAAAAGTAAAATATGTCTAAAGTTATTTGTGTGGTTGGCAGCCATATTACATGGGTAGCAAGTGTCTACATAAATAAATTATTAGAGACAGACTTGGTCTAATAGATTTTCTAACCATATTAAAAAGCTTTGATTTCAATGTCACCAGAAGTCTTATAGAACTGGAGCCTTTTAAGGAAAAAGCCACACAATTTTAAAATAAAAAATAGTTGCACCATTTAGACTTATTTGTGTTTGCTTCATACCATTGTGACAGAAGTTTTGACAGTGCTTTTATCAGTAATTAAGCGTCCTTATCGCCTTCAGAGGGTTTGATGGGGATCACATGCACCATATATGTTTTACAGAGGACAAACATGTGCTTCAAAATAACAAAACAGAGTTTTAAACATCAGTTTCAACTAGGTGAGCAACCTTGATTTGCATTGCACTCACCTAAAAGTAAAAGTACTCACAGCTTACATTGATGAATATAAATTCAACACCACAAGGAAATAAATGACAGATGCTGGAAAAATGCCTGTCTTTGGCTTAAAGCACATGGTCCAAATCCACAGAAGCATTTGACATAGTAAAAGTAGGATGTGGTGGAACTTGCAGTGAGATTTCTATATTTATATCTAATAAATTGTAATTTCTAATTATACAGTTATATCATTGCATTTTATAATTG
>VXBT01005022.1:0-41747 GCA_013400235.1 Oriolus oriolus
TTTATCTGGCAAAGCCAGGTTCTTGTGCCAGTCTGACAGAAGCCATGAAAAACCATTTATTTGGGAAAATATCTTTGACTGGCTCCAAGATGTCTTGGTTTGAACACTGGGAATTAATTTGGTGGCCAGTTGGGATTGAGAACATGAAGTTGCCATCTCACAGACGATCTGTGAAAACTGATTTTGGGATTTTTTTTTTTGCAGCAGATAACAGGTAATGTTTGAAACACAGGCAGAATTATTGGTTTTCCATCTTTTAATAGGAATTTTCATCTCCTATTTTTAGATTAAACCCTTTTTTTTTAGCAAGCATGGGAGGGTCCATGGACTAAAATTTATTAGACCATGGAATAAATAACCCAACCACTCAATTTAGTTCATCTCACATTCATTCTCATTGAAAAAAAGGTGTTTATGCGAGTAGATTTTTAAGCAAAAAGGTCCAACTCCCCCTGTGTTATTCCCTTGAGGATTCTCTTCATCTATTTGAATAATTCAAATTAACCCTGCCTGGGTCCCACCATCGCTTCTACACCAAAAAATTTCCTTTGAATTTTCGAATTCTTTTCTCTTTTAATATAAAATCTTTCTGGGATGAGCCTGAAACAATGATTTGATGTAAAAATAGTGGTTTATATGTGGAATATTTCCAAGATAAAGCAGGTTTATTTTATTCTTCATCATGGTTGATTTTCACCTCTGGGCAAGATGAAAATTTGGTGTATTGAGGTAGGAAAAAACCTGAAATTAAATGTCATGAGAAAAGGTAGAGACAAATTTCAGCATTTTTTTTCTCAACTCAATTATTATTTTTAAGGCAATATTTTAATTTTTATTGTATTTTTCTTGTACTTACATGAATAGAAATAAATATAACAATATAAATACTTATATTATATTTAAAAATATTGATAAAGACTTCTATTATGGAGCCTGACAGATCATTACCAAAGTCCAGAAATTCCCAGCAGTTTTTGCTAAAAAATCAGCATTTCCTTGCAGTTATCTTGTAGCGGAATCAAACATCCATGGTTGTTTTTCATTGGAATTACAGATTAAAATAGTTTATCTCTGTATTTATCCATTTATCTGTTTATAAGTAGGGCTGCTTGGTAAAATTTGTGATTTAAAAAATATTTACTAAATTTTTATAAGATTTTATTTCCTAACTTGGAAAACAAAGATGAATTCGGAAAAGAAGACAGAAAATTCCCAAGTAATTTACAAATTAGGAATGGGAAGGAGGGAAAGAGGAGAAGGAAAGAATTTGGCCAAAAAGGATCATGGAATGGCTTATAATGTTCAGCACCAGGGCTTGGATATCTTGGAAAAGTCTGGGATGTTCTGATAAGGCAAGGAAACAGTTAAATCTCTGCTGAGTATTCCCAGAAGAATAAGTCAAAAACACTTATTTAAAATGGGAAAATATTTGGACTGACAAATGATTTTTTCCATTCAACTCTTTTGGTGCTTTTCATGGAAAACTTTTGTTCTGATGAAACGATTTTTTAAAATGAAAAGTCTTTAATGGAAATCAGCTGTTTGCTTTTTATTTTTTTCCCCCCCCTTTTTCCTGGAAAATCTTGGCTTTTTATTGGAAGAAGAAATTACAAAGCAGACAAGAAAATAACATTTCACACAAGAGCGCTCTATCTTTGTGTGTCTAAATATTGGAGCTCAGAAGAGAGCTGGAATATCTCTGGTGAAGATTCCAGCTCCATTTCCATGGGAATAAAGGAAAATATCCTTTCTGACTACTGCAGGAAGAGCAGTGGGAGCTGGGATCTTGAGCTTGCTGAGGAAATGAGGATCAGGAACCTGGAGAAAAGGGAAATTCCTGGCTCGGATGGAATTCTGACAGCTGGCAACAGCTTCCAACAGAAATCGTTTTCCCTCTGGAATTTGATAGCTGTTAATTCGTCTTCTCCTTGGCTCTCCCCAGTGAACACAGTTCTTTTTCCCTGATAAGGAATTCATATTGTTAAACTCCACATGAACTCCAAAAAGATGGAGGTCGAAATGCTTCCCAGCAGATATGAACAGCAAATGTCAGGGCAAATTCAATCACGGGGCTTAATAAAATCAGCCGGGTTTTGGAATCTGGCTTTGGATGTTTCGGGAGGAACAATCACTCTTCGGAAACGAAGTCAGGGATGAAATGTAGTGCAGGGCTAATTGGGAAGGGATCGATGGATTCAGCGGAGGAACAGCAGTTTAAGGCGGTGTTGATTTAAAACTGGGCTCTGTTTTTCTTCCTTTGAGGGACTGAAAATCTGGGAAAAAAATCATGGAATTGGGTGGCCTCGGTGGGAAGCTGGTCGCCCCCTCTCTTCCGTGAGGTCTGGTGGGGATTTGAAAGGAATTTCCTGATTTGAAATGGAACGAAATGGACTGAAATTGATCGGAATTGAGGGAAACGGATTGAAATTGATTGGAATGGAATGAAATGGATTGAAATGGATTGGAGTTGAATGGAATTAATTGAAATTGATTGAAATTAAATGAAATTGGTTGGAATTGAATGAAATTAATTGAATTTGATTGGAGTGGAATGATGATTTGAAGTGGACACTACCTACCATGAAAGACTCCATCTGCACGACTGATCCCCCATTTTTTATGGAGAAATGGTTATTTAACTACTACTAATAAATTAATAATACATTAATATGTTGATAATATATATTAATGCTAATACTATTAAATTTTGTGCCCTTTTATCTATCAGCCTACAACAATTCCGTAAGATCCAAGCCTTTACTCGCTCCCCACGAAGGAGCGAAGGACACAGAAGTGGCAGCAATTCCAACCCCCACAGGCACATCCAGGTGAGCCCAGCCCACAGGTCCAAGATGGGGATTTGAAGCAAGGAAAGAAGGAAGAAGGGAAGCGTTTGTGCACACGGCACAACCGGAGTAGGAAAACCGGGAATTGCCACTGGACATGCCACATATGTTCAGTTACACAGGGAATGAGCAGAACAAACAGAAAATTTGGAAATACAGGAGAAATTGGTTGTGTATGGAACTGGCAAAGAGGGAATGGAGACCAGAGCAAGCCCAAAACGCAGCCTGAGCTGGAGACCATCTGCTTCCCAAACCCGGAGCTCCCGCTGCAATTTAGGGAGGTGTTCCTGAAGTGTGTCCAGCATTTCTGAGCATGGAAAGCAACAGGTGAATGCTGGGCTGCTACTCCCCCATTAATTAGAGCAAGGATTAACGAACTCTTTGCAACAAAACAGGTCAGATATATTAAAAAAAGTCACTGAAGGAGTGGTCAGGCATTGCAATAAATTGCCCAGGGACGTGGTGGAGTCACTCTGGAAGTGCTCAAGAGGTGTCTGGATGTGGCACTTGGGATATAATTTAGGGGTGATGCTGGGACAGGATGATCCTGAAGGGCTTTTCCAACGTTTTTGATTCTGGGGAAACATTTTTGGATATGCAAATGAACCACATCCAGCTCCCTGACATGGTTCAGTGCCAAACTTAATCTGCTCAAGGCCAAAACACCCCCAGGCTTCTGCCTTGTCCTGGACTGGGCTGAAACAGCAAATTACATCTTTTTCTGCTCCTCTTCTCTTGTCCACGAGGCAGTTTGGCAGATTTTATTTTTTTTCCAGTTGATGGAACAGGTGGCAAATATCAGCCAAGTGTCTGAAAAATGGGATCTGAACGAAATCTTCTTTCCTGCAACATCTCCCAGTATCTGTTGACCATAAAATTTAATCAGATGATCAAGAAGAGATGGCAAACTTTACATTTGACATGATCTCTCTTTGTATTTTCCTTCTAATTACTTCCAGGTGCCTCTTTGGGGAAAAAAAAGTGTTTTTCATCTGCTCCTCGGCCTGGATAATTCCATAGGATTCTTCAACAAGGCTGAGACAGCTTTAGCCAAAATATTTGTGACAATGTTGTGAGGTGAGAGTGCTGGGGAGAAGCTAGAACTGATTTTAGGGGAGCTAGAACTGGTTTTGAGGTACCTAGAACTGGTTTTAGGGCAGATAGGACTGGTTTTATTCATGTTTATGAACATGAAATTCAAGAAAACCAGAGAGCTGGATTTCAGAACCCCTTCACTTTGTGTTATTCCTGAATGCCACACGTTTTCCACTGTTCTCTTCTCCTCCAGTGAGGATTTCCTCACAGAATATCCAAATAATAACAATTTTTGCTTGGGCTACACAACAATAAGTTACTACTGGCAGCTCTCTCGTAGCTGCTTTAGACCTCAATCTCCTGTAGGGTCATAACATCTGTTCTGCATTTAGAGAATTCCTATTAATATATTAAAAAAGAGGGGATTTATTAAGTGAGTGCTGACTGGTGGAGATTTTTCCACGTGCTGAAATTGGTCAGGAGGTTATCCTGAAAAAGCTAAAGATAGCTATTTCTGTATTTTCACCTATAGCAGCTGCTATTTTGGTCCCCCATCTCAAACCCAGGCTGCACAGCAGACAATGGAAATATTCCCTTTGTTTGCAGGATTGGGCCTCAAGGATTATTGGAGTCCTCAAGCAAGGAAATCCTCTCCTGGGAGAGTTTCTAGAACCGGAATGTGAGTGGATAGAAAAGGCCTTAAGGAAACACAAGCAAGGCTTAAAATCAGATTTTATTCTTGGAGAGAATGGACCAACTTCAAGGTAATATTTAGAAAATTTACTACGGCCCAGGCTGGACTCTCTGGTCAGACCTAGACTGGGTGTGTTGGAGCTGCCTGATAATTCAAATACCTTGTTATTCCCTAGGGCAGGAGCAGAAATTCCCTCTGCAGCACTGAAAGGAGGCGGAGTGAGGTGGGGTTTGGCTCTTCTGCCGTGTCCCAAGGGAAAGGAGGAGAGGAAATGGCCTCAAATTGCATCAGGGGAGGCTCAAATTGGACATTGGAAAAGAAAAATTCCCTGGAAGAGTGGTCAGGCCTTGGAATGAGCTGCCCAGGGAGTGGTGGAGTCACTGTCTGTGGGAGTGCTCAGGAGGAGTCTGGATGTGGCCCTTGGGGACCGGGTTTGGGGTGATGCTGGTGCTGCTGGGGTGGCACTGGATGGTCCTGAAGGGCTTTCCCAGCCTTGATGATTCTGGGATTCTGTTTGGGGATTAATTGTGATTCAGGTGAATGAGGAGCAAGAAACTTAACTCCCACTCCCCATATCCTGCGGCTGTGACTGGATTCTGGATATTTTATGGACCATCCTCTTCCCACTAGGTCATCGTGAAAATCTGGGCTCTTTTTGCCTCCTAAAAAATGTCAGTGGGTCGGAAAAATAACTTCCCGTTTGCGCCCCAGTCAGAGCCCTCAGTGCTGGAAGCGCAGTTTGCGTGTGCCTCTTGCGCTCCGAGCTTTATTTGCCTCGTGGGTGGGTGGTGACGACATTTCCCTGCAGGAAAATAAGAACTCCACAACCTTTTCCCTCTTCCCAGGCCGTCGTCATCGGTGTCGTCAGCGCTGTGGGATATCGAATGGTTTGAAGATCCTCCTCCTGTCTGGGCTCCTGTCACACCCCGGTGATCCCAGACTCCTGAGTGTCCCTCTTTGTGTGACCACGGGCCCTTCTGACAACGGGAATGTTTTCCATGAGCGCCTAAGGAAATCCTTGGTCAGGATAAACAGCTCCCCGCTCCTTGCCTGCTGCCAGGCAGCTCTAAATAGAGGCTCTGTGCTAGGCTGAGTCTTTTTTCCCTTTTTTTATTACTCCACGTTGGAGTTCAGTCCTGAAGCCGAAGCCAGAAAATCCAAGCTGCGTTGGAACTGTTGAAAGGCCACAGACCTTGCTAAAAGCTCAGGTATTTCAGATTCCTGGGGACACGTGTTACCATTTACACGGCAGGATTTTTTGGGACAGAGCAGCTCTGCTGAGACCTTCCTCCAAGAAGTCCAACTTTTCCTGGTGACAAATCCCCTGAAAAGGACCTTTCACACTTTGTGCCTCCCCTAAATCTTGATCAACCCCACCCCTGCCCACCAGTGCACGGCCAGTCCTGCTGTCATCATGAATCATGGAATCATGGAATGGTTGGTGTTGGAAAGGATCCTAAGGATCATCGAGTTCCAGCCCTGCTGCCATGGGCAGGGAACCATCCAGCCTTGTATTTGCAGGAGAAAAGGTGAAGGGCCAAGCAAAGCATTGATTTTATTCTTAAAAGGCCAAACCAAACCAAAGCCCCTTTGTGATCTTTCCAGCCTGGGTCATGAATTCCAAACGGAATATATGATTGGAGAGATTGAAATCATGGAATCATGAAATCATCCTGTTCTCACCCCCTGCCATGGGCAGGGACACCTCCCACTGTCCCAGGCTGCTCCAAGCCCCAGTGTCCAACCTGGCCTTGGGCACTGCCAGGGATCCAGGGGCAGCCACAGCTGCTCTGGGAATTCCATCCCAGCTCCTCCCCACCCTCCCAGGGAACAATTCCTTCCCAATAGCCCATCTATCCCTGCCCCCTGGCAGTGGGAAGGCAATCAGCTCAGCTATCCTGGAATATGTGTTTTCCAGGAGTTTTTTTTAGGCAGCTTTCTCTTAAAATTCAATATTTGTCAACAGATTGGGAAAAACACAAGAAACGTGTAGAATAAGCCTTTTCCTTTAAAATTGAAAACTGTTACCTCAAATAGGGATGTCTTTGTGCAATTAATTGTGGATGACACCTGAGAATGGATAATTGTGATCATTCCAAGGATAATTTTCCTGGATAATTTCGGGGAGTGGTGTTTGTGTTAGAAACATTCCGGTGCTCACAGCGATGGCACAGAGGAAGGTAATGTTTAAAAACATAATGCAGGTGACAAATGCCGAGTTTCTGTGCATAATTTCTGGTCGTGGTGACCCACTGTTGCTGTAAGGAGACAAAAGGACCTGGAAAACAACAGAAAATTTGGGAATGAGAGCGAGATGAGGAGACAAGATGGGGTCGAGAGGCAGAAAGGGGCCCGAGAAACAGAAAGGGACAAAAGACTTCGATGGTGGTTAAGGAGTTGTGGGAGGAGGAACAGAGGAAATGGGTGCAAGGACTGGAATGATGGGAACGGAGTGGAAATGGGAGCAGCTATGGGAAAAGGAGTGTGATAGGAGGAAGGAGTGGTAGGGACAAAACCCTAAAGAAGAGGAAATTGAATCGTAACAACTCTGAAAAACACAGTTGGGAAACCAGTTCGTCAGGATCCCTCCGTTTTTTTGTTCCAGAGTTAATTCCCTTTAACAGATGTTGCCTCACATTGCACAATGCCCAGATGGATTTGGTTTTCTCCGTCCCACGCCTGGCGTGGAACGTTTACTCCATGGTGGGAGGAAAAGCTGCTGTGCTGTCAGCAGAGGCCAGGAAGGAGAACCAGGACATGCCTGGGGATGGTGCCTGCTCACCTGCAGCAGTCTGGGATCTCTGCTAATATCAGAACCAGGATTTATTTGAATTCCCTCCTCAGGATTTTGATCTACAGAGTTACTTTCCAACACAGAGCTGGTCCTGCTGGTGAAGATGATCTCAGCACAGTATTGCTTGCAGGTGTCCTGGTTTTCCAGAGCCATTTTCAGTCCCAAACGATGGTGGAACTCTGGAATTTTGCCTAAATTCAGGCCTGGGTCGACTTCAGGTGGAAATCCCTGATTGCTTACACAGAGGATTGGGTGGAACACCAAAAAACCCAACCAAAAACAAAAAAAAAAGAGAGATCTAAGTCTGCCTTGTGCCCCGTGGTGTTTATTTTGCCCAACCTCACTTGCAAATTAAAGGAATACGTGAGGACCAAAATTAGTGGGAAAAAGGATTGGACTAAAGAAGTGTCAGACAGGAGATGCCTAAAAAAATCTCATGTTTTGGAATTTGCAGTGAATTCTCAAAGTCTCAGTGCAGTTTTTTTTTTTGTCAGGGCAGGTAATTATCTCCCCAAACACTCGCCAAGTTGCATGATAATGGCTCTGCCTCCTGGGGAAAATCCAGGTGAACCTTTTCTTGGGAAGGGGCATAAAAAGCTTCCGACATCCTTGGTTTCGGGGATAGCAACAAGCGCCGGTCTTGTGGAAACATTTCATTTTAATTCCACAAGATCCTCTTAGGTAAACACTGCAACACATTGAACCCATTTTTCAAACCAACTTGTAAAACCAGAAAATCCCCCAGCCTCTGATAGGCAGCAGCATTAATTGCCAGGAGCACAAAGAGGCATTTAAACATCGGAGCGTTCTGGCAAAAGCACAAATGACTTCTTTTCCTCCGTTGCCCTTGAAAATAGCTCTGCTCAACGCTGGGCTTCCTATGATGGAGGGTTCACCATTAATCACCTTTATGACATCTCATATGTGGAGAAATCCGTGGGCCTAATCAGCCACTTTCCTGAGGAAATTGGCCAAATCCCGGCGCTTTGAGGCGGGAGGCGGGGGATGAATCACAACAACTTTGCTATTCAGACAAATCCCTTTTCAAGTGCCTTTAGAGCTGTTTGGTTTGGTTTTTTTTTTCCTCATATACAGTGAAGACAGCCCCACAGGAAACAATAACAGTTTAATCTCTGGAAAAATTTCCTTCCTGCACTGCAGCAGCTTTTCAGACAGGTACTGCAAGCCAAGGAAAATTAACAACAAGGCACGCCAAGAGCTGCTGTTGTTGCCTTTTACTCTGTCCCTTCCCTTCCCTGGGAGTGACAACGAGGAAAGACTCATCCCCTCACCAAACCCCCTCTGATCTACACCTTTCCAGGCATTCATGACAATTCCCAGCCTGGAGAACTGCTCCTGGAGAAGGGAGGACACGGAGGATCCTGCCAACGCTTCCTGTGGTACCTCCACCATGAACAGCCCCAGTGATTCACATCCCGGCCCACAAACTGTGTTTGGAACCTCCCACAGTCCCTGGGAAGGATTTGGAGGATTTTTACAAGTTGTCTGTTGAGGGATTATTTCCTCTGGAGTTTTCCTTCCTTCGACTTGAAATTCTTCCTTGCTTAACATGGAGTGTGGAGGAAGAAATAGAGTTTATTTTATTGGTGTGAGTCAGGGCTCGGCATCATCACGTGGAGTTGTGTTTTGCTTGGGATTTTGTTTGGTTTGGGCTTTTCTTTACCCAAGCCAGGCTTGGTTTTGGATTTGTGCCCCAGTGGCACAACAGGGGAACACCGACCCTGAGGCAGAGAAGGAAATGAGGAATTGCCCCCAGCCCAAACCTTCTGTTTGACCTTTTCCTTGCCTGCTTCCACTGCCTGTTAACCTGAGCTCAGGATCACTCTTGGAACCAGATTCCAATGTTTCCACCTCTGCAGTGCTGTGAAGGAGGTGTGATGTAAAATAACTGATGTAGAGCCCTGTGCACACACCAGATCCAGGGAGGTGGATCCAGCAGCGCAGGGATAAGGGAAGGATAGGAGGGCCAGGGAAAGTTTTTCTGCAAGTGGGTGACATTTCTGTCCCTCTGCCCCATCAGGTGAGACTCCACCTGCAGAGCTGCCCCAGCCCTGGGGCCCAGCACAGGGAGGACGTGGAGCTGCTGGAGAGAGGCCAGAGGAGGCACCAGGATGAGCAGAGGGATGGAGCAGCTCTGCTGGGAGGAAAGGCTGGGAGAGCTGGGATTGTTCAGCCTGGAGAGGAGAAGCTCTGGGGTGAGCTCAGTGTGGCCTTGCAGGGTCTGAAGGAGCCGACAGGAAACATGGAGAGAGACAATTTCCAAGGGCTGGAGGGACAGGACCCAGGGAATGGCTTCCCAGTGCCAGAGGGCAGGGCTGGATGGGATATTGGGCAGGAATTGTTCCCTGGGAGGGTGGGCAGGCCCTGGCACAGGGTGCCCAGAGCAGCTGTGGCTGCCCCTGGATCCCTGGCAGTGCCCAAGGCCAGGTTGGACACTGGGGCTTGGAGCAGCCTGGGACAGTGGGAGGTGTCCCTGACATTTTTCCCATAATTTGTGGAATTATAGGTCAGTCGTGTTACAGAAACCGGATACACTCAGAGTGAAAAACTGGACACAGGACATGAGATGTTTCCCATCAGAAGTTTAAACACTTCCTGTCAATAGAACCAAGTGTTATAAAACTCTACTTGTTTATCTTGAGCTGTGCTTTCTTCTCCTTATAAAACATCAGCTGGATTTTCCAAAATAATGAGAAAAGAATAAATTCATATTGGCCATGTCCTAAAGGAAAGCTTTCCCAAGGAGATTGCTTCTTCTTCCCAGAATGAGAACGTCCTGCTGAGCAGGGGCCGGATCCAGCGCCCACAGAAGGCAGTGGAAGAGCTCCCACTGATGACAGAGGATGTTGGATGAGTTCCCACCCCATCCTCGTGTTTAAATGACGAAAATTGAGTTGCTGGGTTCTGGTGAGTACTGGCAAAGCCTGGTGTTATATAAGTTACTTACAATAGGTTGTTACAACCACTTAAAAAAGCTGATTTCTTTTTATTAGAAGCATATTTTGCTGGTTGCTTTTAAGCCATTCCCAAACCCTGCACATCTCTTCCCTCCTTTTGCTCTTTGGAACGTCTGTTTTACAAACAAAACCCAAACAAGGACACGATTTCCTGTTGGTTGGGGAAGAGTGAGGCCGGAGATTTATTCTTTACATGGGAAAATGGTTGCTGAACACATGTGACAGCACATGGCCTTGTTCAAACATCTCATCAAATCAAAAGCAGACCCCAGCTCCAATATTCCAGATGAAGGGGCTGGGAGAGGCACTCACATGGAATAGGGCTGTATTTGGGAAGACAGAGATCAAAGCACTGCACCTCATCCAGGGAGTGAGTGGTGAATTTGTCTTATCTGAGCAGCAAGAAATAATTACAGGGAATTATTTGATGTTCCCCTAAGGTGAACCTCCCAGTGACGATGGAACAGGTTCTCCTCTTCCAGGAAAGGCACCATGGATACTCCATAATGCACCTCCCAGATGGCATTAAAATAACAGCCTGGTGTTCACTAATTGACATTTTCTCAGCTTCTTTCTTGTTCATCACACCCTGCTCAGGTTTGGGCCCACCTGAGAGACAATTCCTGGTGATCCACAGTGGCCAATCCCAAGTTCTCTGTGTCTCTGGGTATGCCAAAAGCTGTGGAGGTGTCCAGTTAAATGCAGCCAAGTGAACAGGCCACACCTTTGCCCCCAGTCTATGCCTGTCTTTTGAAAACCAGTTAATTTCGCAGCTATACATTGATTTTCCAGATATATTATGGAACAGAAAACTTAAAAATAGAATTCACCTCTGCTGTTAACAAGTTTTGACCTTTGCTCACATTCGTTGGGGAAAGTAGCTCAAAGTACCAATTAACATGAATTATTAACTGCCCCATTAATAATTAATTTATTAGAGGGCTAAAGGCATCAGTCTTTGCCAGCTAACACTATCGAGAGAAAATGAAGCAAACAACACAACCCTAATTAGAACAGCCTAATGAGGATGTCTGGAAGACCTGATGGGATTCAGTCACTCTAAATGCTCTTTATTTCCTCTCTGAAACCACACTGGGTGCAAAGAATCAGGCAGTTAACTCCAGTTCCTGTCGTGCAGGGTTTCTTCCTCCTTTCTGAGAGGAGGGAGCCCACTCAGGAGAGCTCAATTTAGGGATGATTAAGGACTGATGAAGGATGCCACTGCCTAAACAACAGGAATGCTGTCTCTCCCAGTAATGAACAATTTCTGGGGCTGTCTGAATCGTTAATGGCTTCAATGGGCTGCAGGAAAACGTCCACGTCTCGGAACTGTGCTGGACTTCACAGGATCCTTCCTTTGTCCTTGGAGTTGGGGCTTTATCTGCAAAGCTTGGGGTGGTGCCTGAGCTCTCTGTCCATGTTTTGGTCAGGATGCAACAGTGAAATCCAGGATGGTCTAACAGGGAGCGTCACTCCCTGGAAACTGTTGAGTTGTTCCCCTGCTGGTCCTTCCCAACCTCAGGCAACTGTGCCATGTTTCATCTTCCTCCACATCTTCCTCCTGCTCCTGCTGGGACATGGAGAAACTTCCCAGAGATTCTTTGCTGCAGCACAACCTTCGCTGGTTCACACTTTCCCTTTTTGTGCCAAATCCATTCATTAACACCATTTTTCCCCTTTTTCCTGAATTACATCCTAAAGTTGTCTTAAATCTTCCCTTCTTCCCAGGCTTTTAGTCCCTGATCATCTTGAACAACGTTTCTTTGGATAAATCCCAGCCCAAGTTCATTTCCCCATCACTCCTCCCATGTTCCTTCAGACATTCCAGCTTTTCCATGGCAGCCACGAGACAGGACAACGTTCTTTGCTCCTCCTCCTGCCATACACTGTCAATTTCTTCTTCAGAAATAAATTAATTAAACAGAACAGAATTAAAATTATTACAGCCAATACAACTTTTAGCATCTCCTCAAGCCTTTCCTTCTTTATTTTGTTTGAAAAATTTAAAAACCCCTGGACTATGCAATAATTCTTCACTTTCTTCTGGTCTTTGGCCCACAGACACATCCCAAAGGTTTGCTGAGCAGATAAGTATTAGAATGACTTAGACTTAGATGAACATTAAATTAATCAGACAACACTCTGGGGGAAATTGCCACTAATTTCAGATTTTTCATCTCCCAGAAATCAATTATTATTATGTTTATTGATATTGGACTTGTCACTACTCTCAGAACTTTCGCTGTGGTGACAGAGCCTAAGAGGAGAGAGAGGAGGGGAAAAATACAGTAAATAATTCAGAACTTCTTCCCAAGGCATCAGAACTTAGAAACCATCTCTGTGTGAGTGAAAAGATAAAAGTAGTGGGAAATTTGGAAGATTCACTACATGGTCACATGTTTTTGATGTAAAAAGTTTACCCAGCTCTACTCACAACTTGTGTGGCATACAGAGTTGATTTGAAGGTGTTTGGGACATGTTCTGTGATTTATAATCACAGAATTCCGGAATTACTGAGGTTGGAAAAGACTTCCAAGACCATGGAGTCCCAGCTGTGCCCGATGCCCACCTTGTCCCCAGCCCAGAGCACTGAGTGCCACCTCCAGCCCTTCCTGGGACACCTCCAGGGATGGGCACTCCAAACCTCCCTGGGCAGCCCCTGCCAAGGCCTGACCTCCCTTTCCATGGGGAAATTGCTCCTGGTGTCCGACCTGAGCCTCCCCTGGCCCAGCCTGAGGCCGTTCCCTCTCCTCCTGTCCCTGTTCCCTGGGAGCAGAGCCCGACCCCCCCGGCTGCCCCCTCCTGTCAGGGAGTTGTGCAGAGCCACAAGGTCCCCCCTGAGCCTCCTTTGCTCCAGGCTGAGCCCCTTTCCCAGCTCCCTCAGCTGCTCCTCACATGGAGGAGCCCATATGGAAAACCTCTCCCCATGGACACCACACTGGCAGAATTCAAGGGTTTCCATGGATTGTGGGGTGTGCTGCATGCAGGGAGTCAGGAGAACTTCTCTGAGTGTCCCTCTTTTGGATCAAACAACGTTTTCCTCTCTAAATTGGTTGGACTTGTTGAGGACTCTTTAAAACCATCAGAATTAGGCCTTTTGAAATTAGGATTAATGGAATTTGTGTCAGTAGGGTCCAGGAGAAACAGAGAGGAGTTGGTGTTACAGTATTGCAGTCATGACTCGTCATTAAATCAGGCTTCCCGCTTCAATAACATTGGAATTTCAGAAGAAATCTGACTTCAATCAAAAAATATAGAAAATATTTCTCTGGCTATGGAATGATAACAGTCATTACTACAGCGGTCACCGGATGCTCCTATAAATCTTGTTAATGAAATCCCAATATTGGAATCCTCCAATCAGAACTCAGGAGCTAATGCGTAACCTTTCCCTAGGACTCAAGGTAATTCCAGCCTGCTCCAAGTGAAGATCCACATCTATTAAATTTAGAAATTGTCATTCAATTAACTTTTTTTTTTTGGTTTGGTTTAACAACATTAAGTGGCTGCCCCAGTGGCACTGGAGGCAGAAGTCCAAGTCCTTGTTTTCCGTAAAATGCTTAATTTGGAGCATTCCCAGGCAATGGGACCGAGATGGGAGAATGGAGAAGGGATTTTGAGCTCATTAATTATGAGACAAGTTTCTTGTGAGCTGGGCAGATTAAAGAAACCAGAGAATCATAGAATTATGGAATATCCTGAGTTGGAAGGGATCCACAGGGATCATCCAATCCAACTTCTGGCCCAGACCCCCCAACAATCCCACCCTGGGCATCCCTGGCAGTGTTGTCCAAACGCTCCTGGAGCTCTGGTGGCCTTGAGGCCATGCCCACTCCCCAGGGAGCTCCTCCCTGAAACTGCTGAGCCTAAGAAAGAGGGGTGGAATTATTTATGGGAACTTCCATCCTGTGCAGTTCAAAATTCAGGGGGATTGACCAAGAAGGAATCACATTTCCTTCCCTTCCAGGTTTCTCTTGAAGTCTTCTCTTAGGAATAATGCCCATCCTGATGGAAAGTCTTTCCAGCTCTCCAGACAGAACCTCAGAGTTTTGTCTTGTAAAATAGGGGCAAAGTAAAACTGAGAAATTGTTACTCGAGAAATTGTCTGTAGACTTCGCCTGCATTGAAAGGATCCATAGAAAAAACTGGGTTACAAATTTAAAACGATAAAATTTTTGCAATTTATAAATAGGATAAATGACCAAGAACAACCTCCCCTCCTACAAATATAAAACAACTTCCAAAGTTCCTCATTAAGTGCCCACACTCAACTCTTTATCTCAGCACTGGCCCCAAAGCATTCAATAGAATATCCCCAGGTGAAATGAGTGTCCTGAAAAATTCAGGAGGAAAAACAAACGCACTGGAAAGCAAAAGTATCGGAAGCTGATGGAGCTGAATGTGGATCAATGACTGAAAAATCCTGGGCAGAACAGGATTTCTGTCCAGCTTTTCCACTGGGGAGGGTCCTGTGGCTGAAGAACAGCGTGGCAGGAATTCGCGTTAATAATGAAGAATAAATGCGATGGTTCATCTTCGATGCTGGCAAGATGGAAATTTTGAAAAGAAATAAAGTAGGGGGCAGAAAAGGTGTCTTTTCATTGGAGCTTTGGATCTCTGCCATGGAATAGGAACACCAAACTTTGTGCAGGCCGTGACAGGGAAATTATGGCAGGGAAAGGGAGACATTTTATCCCATGTTGTAAAAGTTAAAATAGTTAAAGGAAATGGGACAGTTAAAATTCCAGAGATGAAAAATATTTTTTTCAGTCATCAGAAAGTCCCAGTTTGTTGTCATGGATGTCTCAAAGATCAGGAACAGATGCTGGCAGAAAGATCCAATCTATTTTTATATTTTCCTTAAATCAAGAACTCAGCAGAGAAGAAACCTTTTGGAGGAACAGGGAAGGGAAGAATGTTTGGGCACAACACGATGCTGTGCCAGCCACACACAAGAAGAATCAACCTTTTAATTTCCATTTCCTTAGCACAAACTCCATGTAAAGAGTTACTGTGCAATCACCACCTGGTGACAAGGTCTAAGTTTCTACAAAATCCCCAGGAAATGATAAAAGGACATGCAAAAGGATAATGAGGGGCTGGAGAAGATGTTTAAATTAAGAAAGCCCCTTAAGAGCAGATGAAATAATTCCAGGGGTAAATTTTCCTCCATTTTTGGTGAGAAGACGAATTTTTGAGTGTTTTGGGGAACACTGAAGTGAAGGATCATCCCTGACCTTTTCCTTCTGGAGGAGGAGCCCACACGAACCTTACAGGCACCATTTCTGGGAGAGTTCTCCCAGGACTTGGAAAGCTGGAGGGAGGTGATGCAGCCTCAGGGAATTCCTCCCTGTGTCCCAGCATGGTGTGGGAGTGTCCCCGTGTCCGGCATCCTTCAGCACCCGGCTCCTGCTGGACAGTTCCCACCGGGATGGACACGGGGCACCCGTGGCTGGTGGCCAGGGACCAGCTCTGCTTTTGGACCCAGTTTGGCCAAAGGTCATGGGGAAAGGTGACAGGAGGGTGCAGGGTGTAATTTGATCTGATCTGCTTTCGTGTGTGGGGGAATTAGGGAGAGAAATAAAGGAGCGATCGCAAGCCCGGAGTCGGATTGAGAGCTGTGTGGAAAAATCAGAGATGGGGAAGTACGGGAAAGAGTGGGCAAGGACTGGGATTCACTGGGACACAGGTTAGGAACATCACAGGGGTAGGAGAGGGAAATGATGGAGCAGCTAAGATGAAACAGCAATCACAGAATCCCATAATGGTTAGGTTGGGAGGGACCTTAAAGCCCATCCAGTGCCGCCCCTGCCATGGGCAGGGACACCTCCAACTGTCCCAGGCTGCTCCAAGCCCCAGTGTCCAACCTGGCCTTGGGCACTGCCAGGGATCCAGGGGCAGCCACAGCTGCTCTGGGAATTCCATCCCAGCCCCTCCCCGCCCTCCCAGGGAACAATTCCTTCCCAATATCCCATCTAGCCCTGCCCTCTGGCACTTTAAAACTGATTTAAAACCTGGGATCATCTCTCCAAAGAATTCCCACACCAAACTCACCCTCTGCACTCTGCCAGGCCTGGATTGCACCTTTTCCAACCCACCTCAGCTTTCATCCCAATCCACGTGGGGTCTGGAATGCCCACGGAGCAGAGGCTGGCTCTGTGTCAGGGCTGCAGTCACACAGTCCCCTCCTGGCTCTGAAATCTTTATTGGATTTTCATCCATCATTTTGAGGGATCCCTTCAGCACCGCGGAGGTGCCGTTTGGACGTGAGTGGATTCAGTCAAAGTGACTTAAATTCTTAATTTATTGCTTGTTAAAGCCACCAGCTCTGCTCTCGGGGTCCGTCTGGCTCAGGGAGTGCTGAGGAGCTCTCCCAGAACACCAGTGGGAAGTGGGAAAATGGAAAAGCCCACGGATCTCATCTCCTGACCACGGGGTGTGAAAATCACTGAGCCACGCCAGTGGATTTCAAACCCCGCTCCTGCTACAAGGAATGGCTCTCCCCAGAACCCAGACATGGATGGAAGAATCCCATCTCCAGTCCAAGCATCACCTTGGAACAGTCAGAACAACCTCCAGGAATTCCCTCTTCCCTCCGACTGCTTGTTTGGCCACTGTGGGATTAGTCCTGTCACCCACTTGGACACAAGGAAATATTTCGTGGGATTCCAAAGGATTATTGGGATACTCACCCTTAAATGTGCAGTGAACATCCCAGCTTTCAATAATTTTTATCTTTTTGAGAGAAAAGAGAGACACTGGAAGTGAACAAAGGTTCCTGAAGCTCTTGACTTTCGGAGGAAGAATAAAATAAAGGTAAATTCTGCAGGTGGAATCTGCTGCTGTTTTCCTGTGTAACAGTGGTGGCCACGGTGAGGAGGAAAGGGCATTTCCAGTGGCACTGAAAAGCAGGAAAAAGCATCCATGGATTATATTTAACAAATTTTTGATTTAACTTCAGAGTCGCTGTGCTTCTTGTTGGTTTGATTTGGCTTTGTTTCCCCTCTTTGTCAGTTCCCCCCTTTTGATTTACAAAAGAGAGCTAAGGAGAAGCAGTTTTAGAGTCATAACTCTCTAAAGAGTCAATCCCTGTACTTTACTTTTGGCTTTTCCCCTTTTGGAAACACGGGTGACATAGGGAAGGGTTAGGAGAGTTTCTCTATTTTCATCAGAAATAACATGGAGTTGATTATAAACGGAAATAAAACTGCAAAAATGGAAATAAAACTGTTAGTTCAGGCTGAATGATATAAAAATGCACATTCCAGGTGAAGCCACTGAAAAATAAATGGTTTTCCATGTCAAGTTCTGAAATAGAAAAGACTGTTGCTAGCAAAACAAATGGTTTATATTTTTTATTCTAAGAAATGACTTTACCTCGACAGCATCCCCTTAATTCCAGAAATCATTATTGAAATTCCAAAGCGCTTTAAGGAGCTGTAAGCACTGCTTTTCATCATGAGTTTTCAGCTCTATAATGAGATTGTTTCGCAGGGCACAAAGCCCTGCTTGACACCTGAACTGTGGCCGAGGTGTTTGAATTTCCAGTGCCCTGAACCCTGGCCAGAGGTTGCTGCTGTCACGGGGTCGTTTCCCTGAGCCAGAAAAACCATTTACAAAAAGTCATTTACAGCTACTTTGTGAATCTTCTTCAGATTTTCCCTCTAATGACCATTTGCAGTTTCTTTTCCAAGGCATTTTATCTCTTTTCCTTGCCCTTTTAAAGGGACTTTCACATTACCTTGGGGCCAGCAAATGAACGTGGAATCTTTGTTTTTTTGGGTGCTTGGAAATCCTGCAGGTGATTGTTTTCCCTGCTCCAGAGATCTCCTAATTTCGGCTTTGTTCACACATTGATCCTCTTCCTCAGTGTCATAAATTTTAATGCAGTTTAACATACTGAGCTGCCACCGATTTGATTTGCCAGGTCAAGGAGTTCAACCTCCTTTAATCACTGTGTCCAGGGCTCTCCGTAACATCCCAAGAGCTCCTTTTCCTCCCATGGAGTCCCAGTCCTTGCCTTGGTGTTGTCTTGGCTGACCCTGGCACAAGTTTCTGCTCAGGGCTTTAAGGAGCCAATTTGGGGCTCCCTAAATAAATCAAATTCAGCCCAATTTATCACAAATTTGATGCTGCCTAAATATTTCCACTGACTACGGAGGCATCCCATGTTCCCAACAGGAAAAGGGATGACATCCCGCAGGACCTGCTGTTAAAGATTCTGCTGTGTCCATGGTTGCTTGGGATTTTCCTTCTTCCCAGAGATCTCCTTTTCCAACTCTGCCAATCCCTGGATTTTTGGCTCAAAGCCTCTGAAACGAAGCCTACAAGCAGAAGAAAGACACAAACACTGGATAAATCCAAGCTGCAACACAGGGATTTTCCAGGGAATTTGAAAAGGAGTAGCTTGGGCACTAATAAAAATCCAGCTGCATTTATGGAGTAATAGAATTATAAATTTGGTAAAGCTGGAAAAGATCTTTAAGAGCATCAAGTCCAACCATCACCACCATGTTCATTATTAAACCACGTCCTTAAGTGCCACATCCACAGGTTTTCTGGGCACTTCCAGGGATGGTGACTCCATGACTTCCCTGGGCAGCCCATTCCAATGTTTTACAGCTCTTTGAATTTTTTTCACAGGGTTTTTTGAACCCTGTGATTTTTTTTTTTTGATGATATCCAACCTAACACTCCCCTGCAGCAGCTTGAGACCGTTTCCTCTCCTCCCGCCACTCATTACCCTTGAGTGTGTTTATCTTAAGAATAAATCAGCATCAAATATTTGGAAGGTTTAAAAAAATCCACCATTGAAAATTCACATCCTTCAAAACCCACGGCAGGAAGATGAATTTCACTGGGAATCCAGTAATAATCCCTAAAAAATTCAGGGTGAAGCCCTTGTGGAAGAAAACAGCCAAGCTCCCAGTGCTGTTGGCTGCTCTGTGCTTCCATCCTTAATGAGCAAAGCATGGAACAAAATTCAGGATATAATTTCCCGGCTGTCCAACTGTATCATTATAAAATAATGTTTTCCTCATTTTTTAAGCAGTCAGATACCCTGGAATTCCGAATCCAAATCAGATTTCTGTGCTATGGAGTCCAAACCCCACCCAGAAGAGCCCAGTCTATCTTCATTAACAAGAAACATTTCTATTGATTTCATTTTGCAATGTTTCATATTGCACATAACAAATCTGTATGGTCACCTAAATGAATTATTGCAACTCAATTTGGAATGATTCCATGGGGTTATTGTGTTATCCCTAGGATGCCTCAGTCTCTGGGTGTCAAAACTGGTTTTATTTCATGGAATAACATGGGAAAGTTAATCAGAGTAGGTTAAACCTCCCTGGGAGCCAAGGTCGCAGAGAGTCTCAGCTGCAAATTGAGAGGTTGCAGTATTTATTTATTTATATTTATTTATTTTTATGAATTCATTTATTTATATTTTTTCCCTTGGAAAAATATATTTATGCAAGAGAAAAAGGCAATTTTTTGTCTTTTGGGATTTCTTACCAAACTCAGTCCTGCTGAAAGTCTTGATGGGTTCTCCAGCAGGAAACCTTTTTTTTTTTCTCTTGCAAGGCAATCACCATTAAAAGAGGAAAAGTTGCACCACAATTAAGCTTTTCCCAAGAAATCTCTTCATTTTGGCATTTTTCTCAGATTTTACATCACCTTTGCAGGAAATGGAAACAATTACTTTTAGGAGACTGTGTTATGTGAGGGTTCTCTATTTAGAGTTTCGGCAGTAATTTGCTTTTTCCTCTTTTGTCCTGTTGACTTTTCCCACCTTTTTTCCCCGTGACAGGGCAGCATTTTGAATTCCTGGAATCAGGAATTGCTGTTTATCTCCATGTGGCTGCTCTGTGTGTGGAAGAGTCACAGGTAGGGTCTGCTAAGGCTGCTGGAACTGATTGAGCAACTCCAAAGTTGAATGTTGAGGCAGGAGCAAATAATTCCATGAAGAATATGAACTGTCCGCTCAGGGGACCTGAAAAAATAAAGGTGATGTGGAAAGTTTTTGGATTATGCCACTGTGTGTGTCAAACACTGCAGGGATTTGGATGGAGGAGTCAGGAACCCAAAATGTCATCTGCAGACTGAGGCAGGAGACTGCAAAGTGCACAAACATGAGAAGTGGCCCCGGAGAACCTCACGAAATTCAACAATTCCAGTGCCAGGGGCTGCTCCTGGGCCGGGGCAATCCCAGCCATGAGCACAGACTGGGAGGAGAATTCATTGGGAGCAGCCCTGAGGAGGACCTGGGGATCTCGTGGGTGAAAAGCTGGGCAGGAGCCACCAGTGAGTGCTGGGAGCCCTGAAATCCATCGGCATCCTGGGCTGCATCCGAGGAGGAGAGAGCAGCAGGGAAGGGATTGGGATTGTGCCCCTGTGCTCAGGTGAGACCCCACCTGCAGAGCTGCCCCAGCCCTGGGGCCCAGCACAGGGAGGACGTGGAGCTGCTGGAGAGAGGCCAGAGGAGGCACCAGGATGAGCAGAGGGATGGAGCAGCTCTGCTGGGAGGAAAGGCTGGGAGAGCTGGGATTGCTCAGCCTGGAGAGGAGAAGCTCTGGGGTGACCTTAGAGTCACTTCCAGTATCTAAAGAAGGTTTTAGAAAGCAGGAAGCGGGGCTTTGTATATGGACAGAGAGTGCCAGGACCCAGGGAATGGCTTCCCACTGCCAGAGGGCAGGGCTGGATGGGATATTGGGCAGGAATTGTTCCCTGGGAGGGTGGGCAGGCCCTGGCACAGGGTGCCCAGAGCAGCTGTGGCTGCCCCTGGATCCCTGGCAGTGCCCAAGGCCAGGTTGGACCCTGGGGCTTGGAGCAGCCTGGGACAGTGGGAGGTGCCCCTGCAGGGCGTGGGATGGGATGAGCTTTGGAGCAAGGATTTTTGATCCTTCCAGACCAAACCATCCTGGGATTCCACTACATCAGAGGGAGAGGATAGATAGGGCTACACTTCCCTGGCCTGTCCACCCTCCATCATCTGGGATTATCCTGGCCATTCCTCCCCCATCCCAGACAGATCAGCTGGAGTTTCCTCGCTCTGTGCAGAGTTTGTTGAACAGAGACCAACAAAGTCCTTCTTGTTCCAACCCAGGCGCCGCCTCTGCCAAATCTGCAGCTGCCTCCCCTCTCCAAAGCCACAGAGTTTTGGGTGACCGTCAATACCTCAGCTGATGACAATAAATAGACACAGAATCCCTGAGCTCTCTGGCAAACAAAAAGGAGCTGCCTCGTGTCACTGTCACACAACAAATGATTTCCGTTCACTCCGAGCTTTGACTGAATTTCAATCCCAGGCTTAAAGAATCAGCCTTGGTTCCCCCCGGGGGAATTCGGGGCTGTTTTCAGTGGTCAGCAAAAGGAAGGCCCAGACTGTTCATTAATATTTTAAAAAGCCAAACACCAAAATGACACGAGGGATGATGGATTGTCTGTGCTGCCTGTACATTAAAGCAAAGCAATCAGGAATTTCGAGCTGAGGATCAGTTAAAGGAAAGCTCCCTCAGATCCCAGCAGGGCTTCTGGGATCGCAGTTCTTTCTCCTACACTCGTGCCTGGATCCTCCACTGGGTTTTTTTCCCCAATGTTTCCCTGACTGGGCTTTGAACTCTCCAAGGTATCAGCCCTGATGGGATATTTGGGATTAAATCCCTTACAAAGGATGGGAGATCCTCATCCAGGAACAACTGACAGCAGCTGTGCCTGCAGACATCACCCAGCTCAAGGCTCAGCCCTTCTGGTCCAGACCGCTCTGTCCATCCCACAAAGTGATTCCTTCACCCTAAAAATCTGGATTCTTCCATAAATGGGCCTCCATATCCATCTGTATCCTTAGTTCATGCAGGATCCAACTGGCTGGGAAGGTGGAAGAACTCGAGGCTCACATTAGAGGGTTTTTCTGGGTGGGTTCAACACGGGATCTTCTAGGAAGGAAAATATCAGTGATAATGGTTTAACATCGAATAAAAGTGTCCAAGGCCACGATTTTAGGGAAGAATTCCCTAATTTTCTTTATTAAGAATTTATTAGGTATTTTCTAAGCAACTCTTTTGTCACAGATTACTTTGTGTGAGTCCAAACTCTGAATATTTTTCAGATTTTTTACAGGGTGAAAATATCGGCTTTAAATTCCTAAAGTGTTCCTGGCAGAATCAGGAACCTGACAGTCCTCCATGTACTTGTTTAATGAGATAGTGACGGGCAGGCATCAAGACAAATCTTTCCCAGGTTTGGAATGGAATTAATTCCATGCAAAAGTCGATGGCTGGAAAACCACGGAATTTTTTGAGAGCAGCTGACTGAGACTTTGTGGTGAAAATGTTCTGTTTCTCAGCCCGAGATCTCCTAAAGGGTTAATCTACACAGGAATTAAGAACATCCTGATCGTGTCTGTACCAGAAAATGTAAAGAGGGATTTTTTTTAATGATAAAATAAATATTTATGGTCATAATTGCTCAACTTTCACGCAGTGTTATGGAAGTAATTCCAAGATTCTATTTCAGACTGAAAATACACGTTTGACACAGGTGGATTTGAGGTTTTTGATGGTCAGTCTGAGAATATTTGGGACTGTGGAAGAAAATTGTGGATATTGTTGCCTTAGTTTGGAGAGGCAAAGAGCACTTCGTGTCACTCTAATCTCACCCTGACAGTAAAACCACAGGCAAAAAACAGAGGAAGAAGGAAAGGAAGATTTTTTTTTGTGCAAAAGTTTTGCCATGAGGGGAAATCAGAAGATTGTAAATGAGCTGAATTAAGTCAGGCTGCTTTCCTAGAGAAATAAGTTGGGTTTTTTTAAATAAAATGGCATAAATCAGCAAATCAAAAACATTTTGGTACCAGGTGGAGACTCAGTGTGGAGAGGGAAATAATGAAGCTGGTTTAGCCTTAGTCTACAAAAAAAATCCAAATTTAAAATTATGGCTGATTTATTAATTCAATCTTGTACAATTCTTACGACCTTTAGTCTTTTAGTGCCTTTTTTAGCCTGAAAGCCATGAGCCAGGTTTATGGTTTTTAATGTTTCTGTTCATTTCTGACTTTCCAAAGGCAGGATTCCCTTCAGTGTCCCACAGGAAGTGTTTTTGGGGTGTTTCGTATCACCACGTCCTTTCCATGGAGCAAGTTTGGGACAAGTTCCACTCTCCATCTCCAAACATCAATTCCAACCTAGCAGAAAAGCTCTATTTCAACGCTAATTCCCTTGATTTTTTTTTGGTTCAATCATGGAAATCTCCATTACGCTCCTATCACTTCTTCCACGAGAAGAAGAGAACGACGCGGAATTTCAGCGGGTGAGAAGATGGATGCCTTTGTCCCAGCGTATTTCCCGAGAAATGGATGGAAAAGCTTCCCGGGGAGGATGAATTGCCCAATTAGCAAACATAATGCAGAGGACACTTCTCCAGATTGCAGATGCCGTAATCTGTCGGGAAACTCTCCATCTCCAAACAGGGACATGATGGAGCTCTCATTATTCCGCCGTTGGAGGAGCTGATAAATGAAACTGTCCGTGCCCAAAATATGCAGAGGATCTCGCAGGCAGCCGATCCCGAGTTTCAGATCGATAGGGTTTAATATTTCACCAGCAATCATAGGTTTGAAAATCAATGCTGTCAGGGTTGGTAATGCTCCGCCAGAGGAGACCGAAGGCAAACAGTCAGGGATGGGCTAAAAGCTGCTCCAGAAGTTTTGTCTGCTTGTGCAAAGGAAGGAAAACTCTTTTACACAGGGATTTAAAAATTTGGAGTTTCCGTTTTCTAACCAGAGGAGCAAAGCAGAGACATCGCAGAACACAAGGAAGCACAGGGAAATATTTGAGGTATGGAGACTTCTCCGGAAAGGAGCTGTTCAGCTCCATATTGACATTTATTGGGGGGGAAAAAACTTGTTATAGGTGTTCCAAACTTGTTATAGGTGTTCAAAAATTGCTAAAGGTGTTCAAAAATTGCTAAAGGTGTTCCTTCTTGATGTACTTACCCACTTTTCTTCCCTGTGAGAGTGGAGAGGCCCTGGCTCAGGTTGCCCAGAAAAGCTGTGGCTGTCTCATCCCTGGAATTGTCCAAGGTTGGTTCTCTCCTTGCTTGTCTTCATTTCCTGTTTCATTCTCTCCGTTCCCTTTTCAGCTCCAACTCGATTTCATCTGGACCATGACTGTGCTCTGCCAGAGAACATAAGAGAGCTTAAATATATTAATATCCATGGGGTTCTTTGCCACTGGGAAAAGCCATTTTTAATATGTGTCCATTAAAAATACAATTTATTTGTATCCCTGTAGAAAAATAGGATGGCCTTGATGATTTTTGGCCCTGTTGCAGTGATGTTTCTGCTTGCAGAAGTGTAGGAAAATAAAATCAGCCTTTGTTTGCTTCTAGATCTACTTAGTCTCGAGTTTAAAGACAGGGATTACAGAGCATAGCTCATGGAATGATGGAGAGCTGCAGGATTAAGGGAAATAAAGGGATTAAGGCACATAAATTAAAGGTTATGCCAAGGAAATTGTGCCTTGCACCTCACCTGACCTGTGAATTTTATTGACTCTGGTGTTTGAGCCTCATTTCCTCATGGGAAGTGAAGAGAATGCTAAAACGAAGCATGGCAGTGGTTCCTGGCCTCTGGAATGCGATTATCCACACCCTAAAATGGTGAGTCTGCTTGCTGGAATTATCTTTAGTTTTGTTCCAGGCGATTCCCAGCCACAGCTCGGGGTTAGGATGGGAAGGGAGATCCTTCCGCCTCCCAGGAAAGCTGAGGTTGGGCCTCTTCTCCGTCGGCTTTCGTGATACCCAACACCCTCCCAAACATCCCTCCCGCCACTGCCCTCCCCCACCATCCAAAAGGATCTTTAGAAGGACCACTCTGACTGTTTTTTGGGACTCAGATCAACAAAAACAACAAAAAAAGCTCAAAAATGATAGAGACAGGACATTTTAGTGCCCTGGTCATGGCAACTTCCAGGCTTAGCCTGATGAGGGACAGGGAAGGGTCCCAGGGACTGAATCCTGCCTGGAATTGCTTTGTTTGGAACAATGAGGTCAGTCCAGAGTGTGGCTATTAAAAAAAACCCAACCAAAACCTGACGTGGGTGTGCCATAAAGATAACACCAATAATCAGCATTTCCAGGGCAGAATTCCTTCAAACTCTTCCCTTAATCCCCTCGGATCAGCCAGACAAGGAATCTGCCCGGAAGAGCAGAGCCAGAATGTGAAGGACATTGGTGATTAGAGCTCAGGGAAAATCTAAATTCTGCCACCAATATTTCAGCTCTCTCCTGGTGGTGTTTCCCCTCCCACACCCTGGATCACACCTGCCTTTCCACAGGGATTTGCTGACAAACCAAGACAAACCAAGATCTCTCCCCTTGTGTGTTTTCTAATGGACAAATTCCTAATTAATTCCAGAATTTCTTGCTGTTTGTCCTTACCATTTTCAGTGAACCATTTTTATGTGGTTCACTAAAACTCGTCTTAGCCATGTCCTTGCAACCTCTCAGCAACCCAAACGTTCTTCTTTCATCCAAGTTCATTATCACCTCTCTTTAATTAGATTCTCATGGCTCTTTTATAATCTTTATCTGCTTTTATTACCTAATAACTTCTCCTACAGCACCTAAAGCAAATGTTTTACTGAAACGTGAATTGACTTAAAATGGAATAAATCAGTCAGCACATCACGGCAGAGGTGTGGGATCAGCCTGGAAGGATTCCCTTTCCCAGTGCCACGTTGGTGTCATAACGTTGGCAATTTTCTTTCAAGACTTTAATTATCCTTTCCTTCAAAATTTGTCTAAAAACTCCGGATGTGATTAAGTCAGGCTGATGGGCACAGAGCTACCTGAGTTAGAAGGGGAGGAATTCCTCATGTGATACATTTGTTATTCTCTGAGGATTTGCTCTAATCCCTGATTTGACAGATTTATTAAAAACCCTTCCTAACCATGTCCAACTGGCTGGAATTCTGCCTCGTTCCCCTTTGGAATTCTGGGATGGACCTTGCAATGTCTCCTGCTGGAGGACCTGAAGAATTTTGTACCTTGTTTTCATCTCAGACAGTGGCCATTTCTTTTCATTTTCACTGGCTATCCTCCATTTTCCAATTTTCTGTATTAAATGACCCTTAGTGAATGTAAGGCAAAAGATTATTTTTAATATTTTAAATATTTTTAGTATTTTAATATTTTAATAGGTTCATATTTTCATATTTTAAATATTTTTCATATTTTAAATAATTTTAATAGTTTAAATAATTTTAACAGTTTAAACAATTTTAATAGTTTTAATGTTTTTAACAGTTTTAATATTTTTAATATTTTAAATTTTAAAAATATTTAAAATATTTTTAATTTCTAATCTTTCCTGCTAATCTGCATTACATTAAATCCTCAATCCCTCCTCAATTTTGCAATTGGCACCGCTTCTCTCTTCACCACCCTGCACTCTCCTTTTATTTAGATAACTGAAGAAAGTTTTGTTGTTCTCCTTTCCTCCACAAAATTCAACTAAACTTGGATTTTTGGCAGCTTTCTCTTCATCCCTGTACTTCCTGAATTCTGGGATGGAGCTGTCTGGGCTTCTGTCTCTTTTTTCCTTCCTTTCCTGCCTGTGTCAGGCTCTTGGGTCACAATTTTTTGTGCAGTCCCAGCGCCCTCAGGGAGGAGGGTGCCTTGCTCATCCCATTTATCCGATGTCGATCCATGCCACAGGATCATGGAATGGTTTGGGTTGGAAATCGATAGGAGTTAATGGGTAATTATAGTCAGGTCTTCATCAAGATCCTCTGATCTTCTGTGACTCTGTGAAGATCCAAAGGTTCTCGTAATTTTTTGTCTCCAGAAAAAATGAAAAGTGGTCCCTGACTGCAAATCCAAGAGCTCCAGATCAGAAGGTCGCTGTTATCAAGGTCAAGGAAATCAAGGAAGTCAAGGAAGAGCCTGTTGGGTGCAGAAAAGCTGGGGCTGGGGAAGGGAGGAATCATTTAATACAACATGTCATCCACAGGCTTCAAAACACCACAAATCCCTTATTTTTTCCAATTAAAAGTAGTGAAAATGAAGAATAAATCAGTGTCTTTTGCCCTGATACTGCAGCAAAGGCAGCAAGAGCCCCATACCCACTTCCCATGACCTGAATGAGCCAAGAGAGGGTGGATTCCCCTCGAGGGATTCCCTTTGAGGACAGAATCCCAGGAGAGCTAATCCTACAACAGGGCATGCCAGTGAGGGGAAGAGATTTTGTCCAATCATGCGTTCCCCTGGCTTGCAAAAGCCTGACATGGTTAGACCCAGCTTGGGTGGCTTCTTCAAGCAGGTGAGGCCTGGCCTTAAAATATTTGGAATTTTTTTTGCCTGCTGTGCCGTCCAAACTCTCCAGGCCTCACATCCACAGGATTGTGATCCATACGAAGCCAAGAGCCCGTGGATCTCATCTTTATTAGCCCAGCTTTAATGGTGAGCTGGTTTTGCCTTCTTGTCCCTCGAGACCAAACTGTTGGGAACAAATCCTTCAAAGCTTTATTGCTCCCGCGTTCCCATTGTTTCCTTGTCACGGCTCTGCTGAGCAGAACTTCCCTTTGACAGTGGCTGCTTCTCCCTAAAAGCTTCTGACTCTCCCAGGCTGGACCAGCAGGCTCCATCACAGCATTTCCCTCTTGTAATTGCCTCGGGGCCAATTCCTTCTAAAAGAATTAAAAATGCAAATCCAATCTCATAATTGCGTAATATGATAAACCTGGCAGCCGGATCAATACCGGCCCTCACCGTCGATAAGGCAGCTCCCAGACCCGTTTGTCAGGGCTGGCCAACGTCACTTTATCACTGCTGCTGGGGTCCTTCCCCCTCTACCAGAGATGACATTTTATTAGTGCCTTCCTATCAATCAGCTCTAATTTTTGTGTCGTGGAAATTCCTCCTGTCGTCCTGCCGCTGCCTGGGTTTCTTTGGGAGCCGGGAGAAGGAGTCTGGCAGGCTTTGGCTTCTCCAGGCTGTCACAGCCTGGCCAGGGACTGGGACTGACAATAACACACTGGGGTATCTTCATTTTCTAGCCACAAATGACACGGGGTTACCAGCAAAGGGAAGCGCCGTGGAAAAGGAAACCTGGGAATCAATGAGCCAATTCCCGCTGGTGCTTGAGCCATTGGGTTCTCTCTAAATTAAAGGTTTAATATGGGATGAACTTCCCATCCCTGAGTCTCAAAACTCTCTCCAGAGAGTCCTTTCTTACTCAATAATGCCTCCAAAGAAGCGTGGTTTGGAATAAGGTCTCCTGGTCCAAAATGTGGATGGATCAGAAGGCACAAAAATGGAATTAACAGAGACATCGTTCCTCCCTGCCCAGCCACAGCCACAAAAACTGAAAAACAAATATCACCTCAGGGTAAAATATACGAAGATAATGATAAAATCTGCCCAGATTCTTCTGTATCATTCCAACCCCCACAGCATCTTGGGAAAAGGAATAAAAATTCCCTAACTCAGACAGGGATCATTCCAGTGGTAGCAAAAGATTCAGGTGGCCTTTTGGGAGATCCAAGCATTAATCAGATGTGCAGGAATAGGGGACAGAAAGGAGGGGGAAAGCTTTAAATGCCCAGAGCATTTAAAGGCTTTAATGCCCAGGCTGCCCCTGGATCCCTGGAAGTGCCCAAGGCCAGGTTGGACACTGGGGCTTGGAGCAGCCTGGGACAGTGGGAGGTGTCCCTGCCCATGGCAGGGGTGGGGTGGGATGAGCTTTAAGGTCCCTTCCAACCCAAATCATCCCATGATTCTGTGATTCTACATAAAAAAACTTATTAATATATTTATGGGCACCCCCCATAGTTTATATTTCGGACATGAAGGAAGTGCATCCAGAAGAAGGCACAGAGCTGGGGAAGGGGCTGGAAAACACATCCTGGGAGGAGCAGCTGAGGGAGCTGGGAAAGGGGCTCAGCCTGGAGCAGAGGAGGCTCAGGGGGGACCTTGTGGCTCTGCACAACTCCCTGACAGGAGGGGGCAGTGAGGGGGGATCGGTAAAAGTGAAAAGATGAGAGGAAATGGCCTCAAATTGCACCAGGGGAGGCTCAGGTTGGAGATTGGGAACGATTTTTTCCCTCCCAGAGTGTTCAGGCCTTGGAATGAGCTGCCCAGGGAGTGGTGGAGTCACTGTCTGTGGGAGTGCTCAGGAGGAGTCTGGATGTGGCCCTTGGGGACAGGGTTTGGGGTGATGCTGGTGCTGCTGGGGTCCTGAAGGGCTCTTCCCACTTTGATGATTCCATGACTCCTGGGAATGTTCTTCTTTCCAGTCTTTCACAGCTGATCCACAGCAAGAAACGGCAACAGAAATCAGCTGCCCCAAAAATCAAAAGCATAAACAGGACCAATGGAATTCATACACAAATGCAGAGAGGCAGAAGAGCATCAACACCCACAAAATAAAGACATTTCATTCACAATCAACTCACACCAAGGGAGTTTTTGCTGATGTTGGCCAGAGAGTAAAAATTCAGTGTCATGAAAATATAAAGATTCCAGCAATGTTTTTGTTCCTCGCTGGAATGAAAACAAAACTTTAGGAACATTTTTCTGACTTGGAATTGGGTCAAAAATTACTATTTTCGTATTGAAAAGCTCCATATTATGGTGCAGGCCTCAAGACAGAGACCATGGCCTTCAGCAAACTTGGTCAAACCCAATAAATCTCCACAGAATATTCCAGCCTTGATAAACACCATATTTTAATGCAATGACATTTTGTTGAGAATATTCCAGCCGCCCTGAGCCGTGGCCTGGGTGAGATTGGGCAATTTGAACTTATTAATATTGCTAAATCTTCCTTTTCAAAGGCCACCACGTCTCTTGATGATCACTGGACATAAGGAATTAATAATTTCAGGCTGAGGAGAGGGTGGGGGGGTTGTGGTGTGGTTTATTAGACCCAGGCACGGGGTTGTAATAAAGCTGCCCACAGGCAGGTCGCAAATCATATATTTTGTTGTTTTTAAGGTATTATTTTAAAAAGAGAAGCACCCCAGCTCGGCTGGCTGCGAGTTCCCATCCCAGATGGCAACTGGGGCTCCCAGGATGAGCCCCTGGGCAGCAGGACTGGGACAGCCTGAGCCTCATCTTCCTTTGTGGAGTTCCTTGGGATGGGACAGGGTGGTGGGAGAAGGCGTCACCTCACCTGTGAGTTGGTGGATGTGTCCCTAATTGTCCTTTTCCTTGGTCCAGCCTCCCAGCAGGCTTCCAAAAGTATCCACTTTGGGATGTGGTGCTTAATCCCAACAGGAAAACTGTTCCCTGCTAATGGAATCCCAGAATGGTTTGGATTGGGAGGGACCTTAAAGCCCATCCACCCACCCCTGCAGGGACACCTCCCACTGTCCCAGGCTGCTCCAAGCCCCAGTGTCCAACCTGGCCTTGGGCACTGCCAGGGATCCAGGGGCAGCCACAGCTGCTCTGGGCACCCTGTGCCAGGGCCTGCCCACCCTCCCAGGGATCAATTCCTTCCCAGTATCCCATCCAGCCCTGCCCTCTGGCAGTGGGAAGCCATTCCCTGGGTCCTGTCCCTCCAGCCCTTGTCCCCAGTCCCTCTCCAGCTCTCCTGGAGCCCCTTTAGGTCCTTGAAGGGGCTCTGAGCTCTCCCTGGAGACTCCTCTTCTCCAGGCTGGACAGCTCCAGCTCTCCCAGCCTGGATCCAGAACAGGGAATTCCATGACCTTGTGACATCAATAAGAGATTAAACAAGAGTTTTCCGTGGCTTTCCTTCCCTGTCTGGTGTCACCCTTTCAGCTTTCCTGGCCCTGCAGATCCATCCACCCTGGCAAGGCCACACACTTCACTCCTCTCCCAGTCTCCCACACAACCACTCCTGTGCCAAGATTTGGTCAGGAAAAGCAGTGTGGGTGCAGGATACGATTGGTGAGCACAGCTTTGATCACCAGGAGCTCACACACTGAGCTCACTGCGAGCTGCTCTCGTTAAGTGCCTGTAAAACACCGGCGTGACACAGGAACAGCAGAATATTTCCCTCTTCATGCTGCTACAAGTTCATTTGTAGGCAATTACAGCAGCTCGAAACACTTTCATTTGCTCTGCAGGAAGAAGGAGGTTATTTCAGATTTTTAAATTTCTTCTAATTAATTATTGATGATTCGGATCAGGAGCCATTTATTACCTCCTTATTTTACAAACAGTTTTCAGCGTAAGCGGGTGCGTGCTCCACACAGACGAGGACAAATCATTTATTTGGCCAAGAAATTGGTGGGAGGGAAGGGATTTTGCCTCTTGCACCTTGGATTTTCAAAAGCAGGGAAGCTGAGCTGTTGTCAAGCCTCATCTGGCTCCAAATCGTGTTGTTGTAGCGCTCCTCTTGTTACATGGGGCACTTGTTTCCTGTTGATAGCACGGAGCTGATGGCAGATAATTGCCCTGACAGATTTAGAGGGATCAGGCAGATTTGAAAGCCAGAGGGTTATGGAGGGGAAAAGGAGGAGGCTGTGGTTTCACTGACAAGGAGAAACCACAGGGAGACAGCCTTTCCCCGGGTTCAGGAGCCGACAGCCATTCACGGCTTGGGAATGTTCCTCCAGGGTTTGTGTGAGCTCCCCCTTCCACCGCGGAGCACAGCCAAGCTCACAGCTCCCAAAACCAAGTGGTTTTAGCAACCCATTGATGCCTTAGGGTTTAATTCTCATATTTTTCAAAATCCTGCATTCCCAGTGTGTGACTCTGAGCTGCCTTGCAGCCTGGCAGCTGCTGCTCTCTCATGCTCACACAGACATAACAAAGCCTCTCCAGGCCTGCTCTGCAAGGACACCCAGCCCGTCCCAGGCCCAAAATGTGTAACCCAGCACCTTGAGAAGGGGGGCGAGCTGAGGGGCAGTTCCATCATTAGCTAAAGTTTAATTGGCCAATTTATGCTGATCTGCAAATGGACCAAACCTGTAACAGTGTGAAGAACTCGTGACTCGGGGTCCATCTCGGGTGCAGCCTTTGGCCTGCCCAGGGTGTGCCTCTGAAGGCCTTTCCAATAAATATCCACCTTTATTCCCTTACCCCTGTCCAGTCTCTGTTTCCAGGTTGGCCTCTTAGGCATCACCATCAGCTTTGGAATTCTGGCTGCACATCCTGTGATCAAAAGATGGGCAAAGAGAAAAATCCAAGCCCTCCTTGCTGGCGATTTCCACACCTGAGCGTGGAGGAGCAGCGGGGAAAGGGTGACATGGAATGGTTTGGGATGGAAGGGACCTTAAAGATCAGCCAGTTCCAACCTCAACACCTTCCACTGTCCCAGGCTGCTCCAAGCCCCAATGTCCAACCTGGCCTTGGACACTCCCAGGGATCCAGGGGCAGCCGCAGCTTCTCTGGAAATTTCATTCCAGGGCCTCCCCATCCTCCCAGGGAACAGTTCCTTCCCAAAATCCCATCCATCCCTGCCCTCCTTCAGCCTAAACCCACTGCCCCAAATGGTTCCCTGGCTCATGAGCTGAGACTGGCAGAACCTGAAGTTTCCTCTCTTCGTACAACATTCCAGGGGAAATGTTTCGGGCGAAATTCCGGGTGATTTATAACACAAATTATATCTATTATCTATATAATACTTTGGCTAAAAATAGGAACAGGAACACCCAGATGCAAACATGAGGTGAAGGTGGTTTTGGATAAAAAGGAAAGTTCTGTGTTGGAGTCAAGGAATTGGTCATCACGAGCTTCTCCTGAGAAAACTGTGGGAATTTTTGGATTTTAGCTGAAAGAGATTTGATTGATTTCCAGCTTAAATTGCTCCTGGCTTTGGCCTTGTCAGGGCTGCACTGGTGAGAAGGTGAAATGAGCTGTTCCCAAGAATTATGGGAGAAAATCCGAGCAATTGTTGGGAGAGAAAACTGAATTTTTAAAGGGAAATATGAAACATCTGCTTGTCAGTTATTCATATGTTCCAGGAATTTGCTGAAATTATTTGGTGTAAATTTGAATCTTTCTGAGGGATTTCAGAGTCCTTTCACAAATCTGATCATTGAAGCAAACTGGGATGAGGAGATTTTGCCTCAAAGACTTGGGGGTTTTTCTGGCGATGCAAACAGAACCCAGACACAATTAAAATCCTGTTTAATTAAAATTTTTCTCTGCCAGATAAAGTGACGAAAAGTGATGAATATAAAACCTTCAGTCATTCGAGTCCTGTAAATCCCAGTCAATAATTCTATAGCCTTTCAACTCTTCTGCTCTTAGCACAACTTAAAAGCGTTGGAGTGAAAAAATCGCCTAACAAGTGCTCCTGCTATAACAAGACTATTATTTCCATTGATTTTCCAAGAGGAAAACCCCTGGCTAAAATTCCAGAAGGAGATGAACACAACTGCCTTTTAATAATATTAACTTTCTGGAAATCAATATTTTCTCTCATTTTACACCATACTTCGCTACACCCCAGCCACTGTACAAGCCATGAGAATCGATGCAGAGCCTGTGGATCTGCAAGGACCTTTCCAAAGGCTGGTGGAAGGGACAAGGATTTGTTAAGTCAGGCCTGGAAAGGCAGAGTTTAAGTTTAAGCTCAAACAACAGCACAGCGCTGCTGGTGGTTCCATATCCGGAGGGATTTTGGGATACAAATGGTTGGGTTTGGTCCTGATGATGATGGATCTGTGAGGATGGAAAGGACCAAATCTTCAAGCAGGGACACCCACAGCCAGTTTCACATCCAGACTTGAGCATCTCCGTGGGTGGACACTCCACAATTTCCCTCTGCATCCTGTGCCAGTCCTCAGTCCCTCCCAGGAAAACTGTTCCCTGATGTTTCTGTGCCTCCCTTTGGACAATTTTCACACCCTGCTTACTTAAACTGGTTAATATTTAATTTATTTCATTTATTATTCGATTTATTTAATTTGTTAGCATGTGCAGGCAGTCCAGGGACATTCATTACCAACACAGGGCGATGGAAAACCTGGGATAAGGATATTCCAACATCCCATGGATGCCATGGAATCGGAATGTGCTACGGCTTTTCCAGCTGTCCTGAAGAAACTCCAGGGATCCTGCAATCACTATCCCAGGTTGCTCCAAGCCCTGTCCAACCTCGCCTTGGACACTTCCAGGGATGGGGTTTCCACAACCTCTCCAGGCAACCACAACAATCGCCCAAAATTTGGTGTCCATCTGCAATTCCACCTCCAGGGTCCATCTGGTTCTGCTGGAAAATGAGCTTTGGAAAAAGAGCTGGAAAACTTCAGCTCCAGTCGATTGTGTCCCCTTCCTCTTCCCCCTGATGGAAAAGAACACTTTGTGATGTGGGTTACAGCGAGGGCAGACCCTGCACCTGATTGTAAATACATATTGTAAAAATAAAATGTATTTATTTCCGGACCTGGATCTAAATTATCTTTATTCCAACCCAAGCCTTTCCATGACTCCAAATCCACCATTAAACAAAATTGCATTTCATCATTAAACCGCTTCTGGAATGTTTTTATCTCCTTTCCCTCTTAGTCTGACCTAAACCCAGCAGATCCTTGGCCATGTTAAAATATTCCTGTGCTGAAACTTAAAGAAATCCCAGGATTGTTGTGAGATTTCACTGTAGGAGCAATAAGGAGGAAACTTTTTACTCTCCACGCTTTCCTTCCAATTAATTATGTTGATACAAAAGTTTGGCTAAAATAGGTTTTCTTCAGAGAAATCTGCTTTAAAGCAGGTGAGATTGGCATGATTACGAGACTGGGAGAACTTGAAAAACACTGCATTTTAAATTTTTCTGAGGAAAGAATATTCTTGTCTTGGATATATCTGTTTTGGATGAAAATCTTTTTGCCAAACAAAATTCCTGACTTTTGATTAATTCTACAACGAAGCTTTGTCAGCTCCAGCAGTGAGGAGAGAGACCTAAAAATCAAGGCCTAGAGAATATAAATGCAAAATATTCCTCATTTCCAGGGATAAATTATATGCCTGGGGATAAACAGTTAATTTGGATATTGTTAGGATATTCTAGGTATTCCCTTGCTTTTTCTACACACCAGCAGGAGCTGCTTCCTACTTCCAGTTCCAAAGCCTTCCTTCCTTAGCATGGCCTTGCTGTTCAGACATTTTTTGGGGATGAGGGGTTGGTGTGAAGAAATTAATCAATAAAAGGAAGAAATTATTTGTATCCCAAGTGATTTCGATGAAAAAGGACGCTGCTGATGTCTTCTGCAAGAACATCTTGTGCTGCTTTCACACCTTTTGAGGAAAATAATCCAATAAAAAAGAATTCTAAAGACTGGACAAACAGCAGCCCAAGAGCCAGAGCCAGCAACAGCCAACTCAAAAGCGTTTTTGGGTTTTGTGTTAACAATGTTTGCTCATTTTTCTCAGTTTTTCACCAGCATTCCTCGGGTTTTCCCTGCATTGTCCCTACTGCAGCTTGTGAAATCACAAGGACGTGCCAGTCCCTTTGGGATTTCTTATTTCTTACCCTCTCCAAAACATATCCAAGCATTTTTCCTTTGCCTTCCTCCCTGTGCAGATGCGCTGCCGGAGCCTCCCAGCCCGGAGGATGCGGCACAACAGGTGAGGGAAACGCCCCGTTTACGGCCTTAAATTGCACCAGGCGAGGTTCAGATTTATTAGGAAAGAAATTTAATCCCTCAAGAGTTGTCAGGAATTGGAATGAGCTGCCCAGGGGGGTGGTGGAGTCACTGGGAGTGTTCAGGAGGAGCCTGGATGTGGCCCTTGGGAACATGGTTTGGGGTGACGATGATGGTGATGGTGGGACTGGATGATCCTGAAGGGCTCTTCCCACCTTGATGATTCCACGACTCTGGGATTCTGGGAGGAGTGGTGCCAGGCCGTGATGTGCCACAGGCATCTCCCAGTCCTTGTGGAGAAGTTGGATTTCATCCAGGTGCTCAGAGAAGCTGCCTTTCCCCACACTTGCTACAGGGAACTGTGGTGGGGTTAAACTCTGCGAAAATTCCCGCAGAGCCCCAAATCCTGACTCTGCCACTTTTAGGATGGTTCTGCAGGCAGTTGGGAGTGGCAGGGGCTAGGGACAGCCAGGGTTTGATGGGAATGCTCTCTGTGGCTGAATTTTTGGTGCCTGTGAGGACACACAAACGCACACAAAGTGAACTTCTCCCTCCGTCCAGCTCCAAAAGACGCCGCTCCGCAAACGAACGATTAATGCCCGAAAAAAGCCTGAAAAATGGCTCTCCCTTTGACCTTTCCAAGGTTTGTCATTTAGTTGACATACCCATTACCTCCAAAATCAAATGTGTTTGTCTAAACATTATTCTGATGTTTGCTTTGGGCCCCAAAGGTCAGACAGCTGACCACTAACTCGCTGACAGTGATCAATTCCGGCTGAAATCCTGTCACTGGGCCTGTTTATTCCGCGATCCATCTCTGCTTTGCCAGCCTCCCCCGCCACTTTCTGCTGTTGAGGCGCTTTTAAAGCTAACAATAATCCAATTTGGGATTGATCAATGGCAGCGTGTGGTCAGTAAGCAAAATGACAAAGTCTGCGTGCGGCCGCTGACCACAGGCCGGGGGTGTTTTACGTGGGGCTGATTGCAAATTGAATGCAGGGAAAGGGCTCCCAATCCCGCTCTTCCAGCCAGGAGGAGGTGGTAGGAGCTAGGATTTGTGTGCTCGGGGCTGGTGCCTCTCCTGTGCAGCTCATCTGGTTCCTCAGGTGGCTGCCTGCGCTTGGTCTGAGGTAAAAACCTTTCCCAAAGCGTCCGGGGTTTTGCTGGTTTTTTTTCTTGTTTTCCAAGTACATTCTGCCCTGGATTCAGCCTCGTTGTTGGGGAAGGTTTGCGGTAATTACTGGGAGTAACTCGGAAGTAGAAACACCACTCGTCTACGCTGAGCTCTGAGCCCGCAGCAACAAGGGGAGAGAGGGAAAGTTTCTAATGCTCAGGGTCTTAGGGGTTTTATTTAATGGGAAGGAAAACAGAGTGTCATGGGGTTGTTCCTCTTTTTTTTAGTCAGGTAATGCAGAGTAATGGCAGAACGAGAAGAGGGAATAATTTAGGAACAACTTTCTGGCCTTGCATGGAGGATGTATTGCCCAAATCATTCCCAAATGTTCTGATGCACTGGCACAAGTTCCCCAGAGAGGACTTAAAGACCTCAAAGAGGACATTAAGGATCATTTTGTTCCACCCCCTGCCATGGGCAGGGACACCTTCCACTGTCCCAGGCTGCTCCAAGGCCCAGTGTCCAACCTGGCCTTGGGCACTGCCAGGGATCCAGGGGCAGCCACAGCTGCTCTGGGCACCCTGTGCCAGGGCCTGCCCACCCTCCCAGGGAACAATTCCTGCCCAATATCCCATCCAGCCCTGCCCTCTGGCAGTGGGAAGCCATTCCTTGGGTCCTGTCCCTCCAGCCCTTGTCCAAAATCCCTCTCCAGCTCTCCTGGAGCCCCTTTAGGCCCTGCAAGGGGCTCTGAGCTCTCCCTGGAGCCTTCTCCTCTCCAGGCTGGACTATCCCAAGTCTCTCAGCCTTCCAACTGAGGGTTTTTAATCAAGCCTTTTAATCAAGGGCTGGCACCTTTTAATCAAGGCAGATCCTTTCAAAATATTGGAGGATGAAAAAAATGAGTGCAGTGAAATCAGGGCTGGAGAGCAGGGAAAGGTTCTTCCCCCAGAGGGTGCTGGGCACTGCCCAGGCTCCCCAGGGAATGGGCACGGCCCTGAGGCTGCCAGAGCTCCAGGAGTGTTTGGGCACCGCTGCCAGGGATGCCCAGGCTGGGATTGCTGGGGGGTCTGGGCAGGGACAGGGGTGGGACTGGATGATCCCTGAGGGTCCCTTCCCACTCAGGATATTCCATGATTCTGGGATAAGATGCTGGTCTGTGCCTTGGCTGCAGTTGCCACTCTCAGGTCCCTCAGGAGTTCTGGAGCCAGGTCCATGGAGCGTCCCCTCCTTGTAACAATAATGTAGGAGAGCTCCTCTCCCGGCAGCTTCCCAAAGACAGCGGGAACATGAACTCTTGGAAGTGTCCTGGAGCCTCTGTTCCAGAGGACATGGCACTATCAGTGGCAGGAGATGGTGCCTCTGGTGCCACTTTGTCTGGATTTTGGTGAGCTACAGAACTCCTCCTGCTCCTCCCTCCTGCTCCCTGGCCCTGCAGGAGACCCCAGCACACCTCAGTGACTCCAGATGCATGACACAGAGGTCAGTGACACTTTCAGCAGCCTTGGACACGATGACACCAATCTTTTGTCATTAGACTTGGAGATTTTAGATGTCTTCCACCTTACCATGGATGATTTTGGTGGGATGTTTTCCGCAGGATGTGGAAACTCCTCCTGAGAAGGGCACCAAAATTCCCCGGGCTTTTATGGACTTGACTCACTCCTTTCTTCTGAAAATGCCTTTTTATTGCGCCTTCTAATCCTGCAAAATTCATGAGGCAGACTTGAGTCCCAGAGCTGCAGCCAGGCTGAGGGACAGAGTTCCAGGTCTGGCAGATTTCCTCTTTGGCTGCTGTTTCTCCATCCTCCTTCATCCTCGTGAGGAGCAAAGGGAAAACTGGCCTTCCAACAGGCACTTCCAATGAATCCTTGACATCATCTTTTAAATCTTTTGTGTTCCATTCTTCTTTTTGATTAACTCACCTTTCCTAATTCCACTCGAGGGAACCCTTCCGTGCCATTTTGTTCGACACTTTGAGAATTCTTCCACTTTTGATCGGATAAAACAGAATTAATTTTGTATTTGAGCTTCCTGCTAAGATTCCAACTGCAGATCCTCTGAGTGTGCTGGAAAACAAATCAGCCGGAGATCACTGGGATTGAGTATGGATATGTAACGTTAAAATTTAGGGATATGAGTTGTACTTCTGAATGATGGTGCTCCAAGCTCCACCCAGCCTGGCCTTGGACACTCCCAGGGATCCAGGGGCAGACACATCTCTGGAAAACCTGTGCCAGGGCCTCCCCACCCTCGTAGAGAAGAATTTCTTCTGAAGTTTTAACCTAAATTTCCCTGACTTCAGCCTGAACCCAAATTCCAACCCAAAATATTGTTGAGTCTTGATGTGCAGGATCTGTTGCTTGCCTAAATTTCTTTTGTCCTTCCTTTTTGAGCTCGGTTCTCCGCTTGGCAAATCCAGATAATGCTGCAGTAGAGAAGATTTGGATTCATCTCAGCTGTGCCCAGATCATATTTCCATGCATTCCTCCGGACAGACATTGGTTTGTTGTTAAAATAATAACACATCTCAGCAATATAATCTGCCTTTGATGGCTCGTTCAATAGATTTGTAGAATGTAATTAAAGCAATATCACTACAGTGACAGCAAATTGATGACCTTTTAATTATTTCAGGAGAGCTGAGTGCACAATCCTTTCTCACCTACCTGGAGAAAGCAGGGAATGCTTTGTGAGGGAATTATGTGTTTAAATATGGAAAATCCCTTTTTTTTTTTCAATTTGAAGCAGGTTGTCCAGCTCTTGCTGTGCTCCAGGGGGGATGTGAAGGGATGCCCACCCTGTCCCAAGGTTTTCTCAGGAAGTTTGTGCAGCTGAATCCTTCAAATCCTGGAAAAAGTGTGAGCAATCCACGGGAGACAATTAAAATCCCAAATAAAGCGGATGCCCAGGAGGATCAGCTCAAAATTCCAACCCCAAAGCGATGAAGGATTTGTTGGGCATTTGGTCTTTGTGTGGGTAACGGGGAAAGGATTCCCATTCATTCCCACTGTTCCCAGTGACGCTGCTCTACACAGCTGATTCCCAAAACCCTCAGGAACAGCCAGTGGGCTCTGAATTCATGTGGGAATTGCTGCAGGAAGAGGAATAGAATTCCAGCACTTTGGGGAATAACATTCCCTGAAACAAAACCACTTCGGGAGGCTTTGCCTCCTCAGCCTTTGCCCCAACAACCAAGCACCAAGTGAGGGTTGTCCAAAGCTGAAAAATCTGGGAGATGCTGCCTTTTTTTTCTCCCCCTTAATGAAATTAAAGCCAGCCAGTTAATCTTGAGTAGGATTTTTAGTCATTAATCCCAGAAAGAAGCTGGGCTGCTCCGTAACAAAGCACCTCGAGTAAGTGATCTTGATTTATTGTTGTGCATGGGGAGCGCTCACAGGGGCTCGAGCAGCTTTTTATAATTGAACCAAGCTTATGATTCTCTGTCAAATAGTTCATTTGGGGCTTGTTCTTGCTGAGTTTTTTCCCTTTTTCCCCCTTTCTCCGGGCCATTTCCAGCAGTTTGAGTGTTTCCACTGCTCCATCCATGTCAAAGATTTCCATTAAGGGGGTGCCTTCATGATGACAGAGACTTTCAGCTTTCTTTTAAGTGCTAGGAAAGAGGCAAGAGGGCTGAAATGAAGGATGATCCCCAGGCACTTTTCCACATCCAAACCCCAGGGATAGAGCAGATCCAGAGACCTAAAAATTCCAAGCCTTCCCATAGAACTACTAAGGAAAAGGCACCCGTCTTGCTGGGTGAAAAAACATGGATGAAACCATTCCAGATTTCCAACCCAGGCATTTTTAAGAGGAACAACCCAGCTTCAGGCCACTTCAGACCGGTTATCTAACTCCCAAAGTTCTGGTGCGAGTTACACCGTTCCTTTGGCCAACGCAAAATGGCTCCACAAGGAAAAACATTCCCTCCTTTGTTCCAGAAACTCGGCGTTCCTTTTCCCACCACAGCTCCCTGCCCAAAGCAGAGGGTCTCGACTTCAAACGTGATGAGCTGTGGCCTCCGGAGCTGCCACAATTCCTAACAGATGCTGGAATGTCCGTACACTGCGTGGCTGGGATTAAGGCTGTGTGTGAGTCATATTCCACTGGGACTTGGGAGCAGCCAAGCTGGAAGAGCTCAGTGACAAAATCCACAGTTCCTGCCACGCTTCCAGCGTGCTGCACAACGGGATGCCCTCACCTGAGCATCCCCAAAACACAAAAAATGACATTTAATCATCGTAACGTTTTTTCCGACCTGAATTCCCTCGCTTTTATTAATGCTTTTTGACCCGAGCTTCTGTGGTTTAATTTCCTGTAGCTCTCAAGTGACAGTGAATCAAGGAAAGACCTTAACCTCAGCTCCCTTTTGCATTTAAAGCTGCCTGGGTCTGACAGATTTAAACTGGTGTTAATCCCCCTCCCTTTTTTCCCCTTCCTCACTCCATGTTTGCTCTTTTTTGTAGAATATCAACCTCCACCACCTGAGCCGTGCTTATGGGCTGGGAATATTCTGAACACCAACAGCACGACAAGGAAAACAAGATTTTAGCTACAGCCAAACAGGATTTGCTTTGTCCAAGTGCTCTGGGAATGTTCCGGGCAAAAATTCTTCCCTGCCTGGACAAGTGAGTGCCTTGTGTGAGGTGGAGGATGCACAGCACAGGTGCATTTCCTTTTCTTTTTCCCTTCCCTTCCCTTCCCTTCCCTTCCCTTCCCTTCCCTTCCCT
>VXBT01005022.1:42136-49636 GCA_013400235.1 Oriolus oriolus
TTTCCTTTTCCTTTTCCTTTTTTTCCTTTTCCTTTTCCTTTTCCTTTTCCTTTTCCCCTTTTCACTTTTCCCTTTTTCCTTTTCACTTTTCCCTTCCCTTTCCCCTTCCCTTTCCTTTTTTCCATGATTTTTTAACTGGACCAGTTTCCGAGGAATTGGATTATTTAACCATTTTTTTCAGGCTATTCGCTTTAGTTTGTGGAGCCTGCAAACTCTTTTGATGCTCAGCTTCTACAACCACGGGGATTTTTAGATCTTTTCCCTATTAAATGTGTGGACTTTTACAAATAGAAAAACAAAAGGGATTTTTTTTAAAAAAAGAGATTTTAAAAAAAGGGATTTGAGGAGTTTTTTGGGGTGGTGATGTTGGGACTGGAGGATCTTGAAGCTCTCCTCCAGCCTTGGTGATTCTGGTTTTCTAAAGGAGTTTATTCCTTTCACAATATTTTCTATCTCTGCTCCTCTTCGCTGCTCTCACCCCCGTTTTCACTTTGCTGAATTCTGCTTCGATTCTGTTATTCCGGCCTCATCCAGCTGGAAATGGTAAAATTAGGAATTCTCTGGAACTCAGGGTGCCTGGGCTCAGATTTTCGGGAGATTCTCACCCTTGCCCTGGGAGCTGTGGTGAGGGAGATGCTCCTCGAGGCATCCGGAGCAGTTCTGAGTCCAGATTCTGCCTTCCCAAAAGATTTTCGCTCCCATTCCCTGCCTGCATTTCTTCCAGCGGCCTTTTGGTGTCATTCTGTTATTAACATGGAGAGCCAAGAGCCTCGGAAGTGCTTCCCTCTCCTTTCCAGAGCCAGGCAGAGCTGGGAGCAGGTAATTCCTGCCGGGAAGGCAGCGAGGGTGAGTTAAGGATGGAGTTAAGGCTCCACACCAGGCCCAGATCCTACTAAAATCCCTAAAAAAGGTGTGTCCATCACTTCCAGGCAGGAAGGGATGCTTAGGGATGTTTAAGGATGCTCAGCTAGAAATGAGATTTGGTAAAAGGTTCAGGAAACCCAAACCCGGCCCCGCCTTGGCTCTGTCCAGGTCCTGGAGGACACCGGGAACGCTGAGGGCACTTGGAAGGTTCAGCTGGAGCAGAAGGGATAAAAAGCGCAGGAATTCAACATCCTGCTGGGAAATAGGACCTGGAACTGAAGGCTAAGAGCTGACATGGAATTTTCTCTGTTCCCAGCACCCTGGAAAGCTCAGGATGCTCCTGTGTCCCGTGGAGAGAAGATTCCCAGAACCAGGCTGAGGACACAGGAACAAAAAATGTGGTAGGGCTGCACCACCAACAGACTTTTTGTAGGTTTTTGGTTCACCTGGGAGGGAAAAAATGAGTTGATAGGAAGTTTTCATAGCAATTTTCATAGCAAATAAGTAAAAAAAAAGGGTAAATTTACCATTTCCTTTTTTTATCCAAGAGAAAAACCTGGCAGCCAGTTTGAAAGGAATCCTTCCTTTTCCACGGAGTTTGCTCTCTTCCTGAAACCTCCTCTGCCAGCAAAGCCTTGCATTTGTGGTAAAGCATAAAAAAAGTGGGGTTTTTCCTCTTTAATGAGCTTTCATCAAAACATAATTTTGCTTCCTGTGAGCACAAACAGTTATTTGTGACCACTGGAAGGGCTCTGCTTGAATGCTTGTATTAAATAACCCCAGGAAAGGCTTCGTTTTCCTTCAGACTTGCATTAAACGCTTCTAGAAAATTGGGAAGTGTTAGAAAAATTATTCCTTTCTTCCTGCTCTTCCCTCTGGGAATAAATCTGTCTCTAGGACTAGGAAGGAAATGGATACAGTTGGATACCAGACACCACGTTCTGCGAGAGAACGGAATAAGATTGCTAAGGAAATAAAATGAAAAAAAAAAAAAACCAAAAACGGAACTTTAGGGAATTTGGACGAAAATGGATTTTTGCTGCCTTTATTTCCCAACCTTTTGGGATGATATCCTCCTTTTCTTGAAATTGAACATGGTGGAAAATCCTGAATGATGAGAATTTCTTTAGGAAAAGAGGATTTAGCCTCTGCTGAGTCATGCAGGGAGAATTTTCCAGAGCATAGGAAAGGTTGGGTACTGGAAGCTTTCCTGCAATTCCCAAGATGCTGAGGGACAAAAGTGTTGCTCCTTGATTACAAAGCATTTCTTGCCTCAGATACCAGGAGCTCCCAATCTGCTCCAGAACAGAGAACCCTGGAATGGTTTGGGTTGGGAAGGATCTTAAAGCTCATCCCATTCCACCCCCTGCCATGGGCAGGGACATCTCCCACTATCCCAGGCTGCTCCAAGCCCCATCCAAGCTGGCCTTGGGCACTTCCAGGGATCCAAGAGCAGCCACAATCTCTCTGGGACAACACACATGAAGCTATTTCCAGGCATGGGATTCAGCCACTTTTCCATGCCCAATTTCCCAGCCCTTTTAGGACAACAATGAGGCTCTTCCTGACTTCCACAGGGTTTGAAGCACCTTCAGCCACCTCAGTTGGTGCCTTCACCTCCACCAAGGAACAAGGCCTGGAGACTTTTCCCTATGTTCATCCCAGTCCTGCTGAAAGTTCCTGCCCCTGCTGAGGAATTTCCCCATGCAAAGGGAGGTCAGGCCTTGGCAGGGGCTGCCCAGGGAGGTTTGGAGTGCCCATCCCTGGAGGTGTCCCAGGAAGGGCTGGAGGTGGCACTCAGTGCTCTGGGCTGGGGACAAGGTGGGCATCGGGCACAGCTGGGACTCAGCGACCTTGGAGCTCTTTTCCAACCTTTATTATTCTGGGATTCTATAAAATATTTTGGATTTATTTATCTTTTGATTTTGAGGTCTTTCCTCCAGCCCTTCAGACCCTTCAATCCCAACCACATGCTGACCACTGGTTTGTCCCAGCAATGTTAATATTTTCCTCCCCCAGCCTGGTTTCAAGTGATTTTTCCTCCTGATTTTGGAGTCCTGTCAGCTGCAGGAAGAATAAAACCTGGGGCTTTTTAATCCTGTACCAAGGTGCTGGCCCCTTTCCATCAACCCAATCCTCCACAGAGACACGAGGCAGGAACCTTTTTTCTCAACCAATTCCAGTCTTAAAGTTGGGTTTGAGGTTTCGTGCTGAGGTTTGGAGCGAGTCACATTTTTGCCAACAGGTTACTCAATCTCTGCAGAGTTCCACCACCTATTTAAGGTAGAAACATCCCAGCTAGTACATAATGCATGGGGCCTGCATGCTCCAAACCACAAGTGGCTCAAAAAAGCCCGAGCGGTGAATCCTGCTGGGAAAGTTCAAAATAATGAAAGAACAGCCACTTCTTTCTGCCTGTGACAGCTCTATTTGTGAGGCCAAGCCACCCGGGGAATATAAAACTAAAATATAGTTAATGAGAGCTTTCAATCAGTGCTGGGTACTCAGAGGTTGTGGCAGTGCCTTCTGCTGGGATTTCAGGGCTATTGAGCCAGAGAAAAATGTGGTGTCTTTGCAGAGAGAGGAGGTATTTTGTGTTCTTTCGCTTCTTGGTTTGTATCTTATAACTCAGGAGATTCTTATTCTGCCAGAAACTCTCTTTCACAGAATCAGCTGGGTTGGAAAAGCCCTCCCAGGCTCAAAGATCAGACTGAAAAAGAAACAAAAATCGCACTATGGCAGAACACCCCAGCTGTCAGCACCTGATTGGCACTGAAGGGTCTGAAGGGATGGAGGAAAGACCTCAAAACCAAAACATAAATAAATCCAAAGCATTTTATAGAATCCCAGAATAACTAAGGTTGGAAAAGAGCTCCAAGGTCACTGAGTCCCAGCTGTGCCCGATGCCCACCTTGTCCCCAGCCCAGAGCACTGAGTGCCACCTCCAGCCCTTCCTGGGACACCTCCAGGGATGGGCACTCCAAACCTCCCTGGGCAGCCCCTGCCAAGGCCTGACCTCCCTTTCCATGGGGAAATTGCTCCTGGTGCCCACCCTGAGCCTCCCCTGGCCCAGCCTGAGGCCGTTCCCTCTCCTCCTGTCCCTGTTCCCTGGGAGCAGAGCCCGACCCCCCCGGCTGCCCCCTCCTGTCAGGGAGTTGTGCAGAGCCACAAGGTCCCCCCTGAGCCTCCTTTGCTCCAGGCTGAGCCCCTTTCCCAGCTCCCTCAGCCGCTCCTGGGGCTCCAGCCCCTTCCCAGCTCCGTTCCCTGCCCTGGACACGCTCCAGCCCCTCCAGGGCTCTCCTGCAGGACCCAGAACTGGGCACAGCCCTCGAGGGGCCTCTCAGTGCCCGGCACAGAGGGACAATCCCTGCCCTGCTCCTGCTGGACACACAATTCCTGATCCAGGCCCGGTGCCTTTGCCCTCCTTTCCACCTGGGATCGTGTCCAAAACCATTCAGACATGAATGAATCCACTGCTGTCTTTCAGAACAGATAACCTGGAAAAGGTTATTTTACATTTCAAGTGACGTTTTCCAAAAAAGCTCTGGAGTTTGCCGGATGAAAACACGAGGCAGCAGGAAAACCGAAGGAGGAAAGCGTGGTGCTAATGGGAATGGGATGTATTTTTCCACGCTCCTCAAGAAAAACAAAAGCAGATGCTACTTTTTCGTGGAGTGGTCTCTCTGATTGGCCTGAACCTGCTCTGTGCTCTTCCTCTGCTCTAATGGGGGCACGTCAGACATTCCCTGGATCCCCCTGGGGAGCAGTTCCCAGCCCCTCTTAATTTGAGTGATCTTCAGATTTCTTCCACGAGGTTCGGAATCAGCCAAAGTGCTCGGAGTCAGCTCTTATCTCTCCCCAGTAAATAAGGCTGGAATTTAAAAAAGCCCATTAGCAATCAATCCAGCTGGGAGATTTAATTTCCAGCACACGCCTGTTTGGTTTTATCCTTCCATACCCCAAGAGTTCCCAGGGATTATTCCCTTTTTATTCCAGTTTTGGGTGTAACCCGCCCTTCTCTGCTCTCACCCACCTCCTTGGAGTCACTGGTTTTACTGGGACAACTGGGATGTCCTGGGGCTACGACGCCAAGGGAAGGATAAAGAAGGAATTTCGCTCGGGATGGGAGATGTTCCCATTCTGCCAGCTCGGGAGTCGAAGCCAATCCCCTGCTCTGAGCTTTCCACCTGGAGAAGAAAAGCAGGAGCTGCTCCAAAGCATCCCAAGCTGTTCCAATCATCAGGATAAAATCCAGCTGGTCCATGCCGTGCTTTAATAATAAATTGAATTTTTGGTGTTTCGACCAAACACGCTCGGGGTGGATGCTGGAATTCCTCATCCCGGGAGAAAACCACCTTGGCTCAAACAACAGAAATAATCAGAATTCAAACAAAAAAAGAAAACCTCCCAAAAATAAAATATTTTAGGATATAATGGTGAAGCTGTTGGTGGTTTTGTTCTCTAAATTCAGAGGTGCAGTTGCCTGATAACTGTGATGAAATTTGGTTTAGCAGGATAAGACTAAAATGCAGAAATAAGATCAAAAAATCAAGAGTTAAAGCTGTATTTTCCCCCCAGAAATACCTCTAAATGCTTGTGATACATCTTGGAGCATCCCCTGTTCAGCAAAACCTGTTTCACCCAGAAAAATCGGAATATTGGTGGTCTTACTGAGATTTATAAGCAGGATTTGGCTTTAATGCCCAGCAAAAAATGTGAAAACATTGATTTGAGGCTTAAAAATAAAAGTAAAAAGTCACTAAAATGTGGAACTTCACTTATTTTGTGCTCTGTGTTTGTGAAAACCAAACAAAATCACCCAAAGGAAAATTCAGTTTATCTGAAATCTCTCTGTAAGTTCACAGACTCAAGAATACATATTTTAAAAACGAAAAAACAAATTAAAATATTAATGAATATTCTTGCAGCACATTGACGCCGCTGTAAATAGGAGGATACCGATGCAATAAATCAAATATTTCTAGAAGAATTTTTCTTTTCATCAGCATAAATTTAAAAGCAAATCGTGTCCTGACCACAGACATTTTGTCTAGATCATTTAAAAATCCAGCTCAAACCATGGCTGTGCTCTGGTTTAAGGTGGGTCTAGGTTTTTAAGAGTTATTAATTAATCAGTTATTAGTTAAGCCATACATTTAGCAGGCAGGTAGGCAGAATTCCCTCAGAAATTATCCTTAAATACCCAAAAATTCAAGAGGGATCGCAGAGTTCGAATGGAGGTGAGGATGGATTTAAAGGGAGTTTTTCTTGGATCAAACATTTAAAGGACAAGGAATGTTTCATTGTGGATTAAAGTGACTATTAATTGCTATCAAAAATCAGTTTTATCTGTTTTCAGCCTTTAAATCTAAGCCAAGCAAGAGGAAAAAAAAAATTAATAAAACAGCAAAATCCAGAATAAAAAAGTTCTTAACTTAATCAAAGACATTAAATAGGCTCAAGTATAAAATAATTCCTAACAGGGATTAAATTTGCAGTTTAGATTAGAAATCCAGACTAAAATTTAATATTCTTTTGATCAATAATATCCATATTCTGAAGAAAAAAAAATAGAATTTTTTTTTTAGCCAACGATACAATTCCGGGGTTAAACATTTGTTTATATTTTCATTCTCAGCCTTTTCCATGATAAATTGAATTTTCCTGTCCGATTTTACCTCTTAGATTTAAGGGTGCAAGGTGACCCTTTCCAGTGAGGACCCTCCTGTTGGAATTCTGGTCTCTCAAACAACGGATCTCCCAATAAAATTGAATTCCTAATTCCATGTTTTCTCCAATCCCTGCAATTTTACCATCCAGAATTGGCAGTGTTGCCATTTTTTTGGCTGTAATTTCTCACAAATAACAGGTGTTATCTCTCAAAATTGCTGCTTTTTCTGAAAGTTTGACAGAATTTTGTTCAATATTTTGAATAAATATTTATTATTATTATTACTAATTATTTAAACTCAGAATTTTGAATAAAGATTTTTTTAAAAAATTAATTACTTAAATGAAGAATTTTGTGGAAAAGTTCACATATTTCTCATTTTCACTTTGTTACCGAGGTACACTCAGCAGAGGCACCCAGAGCCTTGCCTTTAGCAAAGAATTTCAATATTTTGGGAAGAAATTAGCTGAAAAAAAAAGGCAGTGGGAGAAATGTCAAGAAATTAATTTATTTTAAGACAAACCAGCTTTTTTAGGCAGAATTCTGATTAAAAAAATCTGCAGGGTGGGACTCCACTGGAAAATAAATCATAAAAACAACTGAAAAATCGGGTTTAATAATTATATATTTTCGTTTAATGCTAGTTTTTGGCACTTGGAGGGTTTTGAAAGAGGACAAAGATGCAGCTTCATCCTGGAAACTTCGAAATCTTCCCCCAAAGCCTTTTGTTTGCCCTAATATTCCATAATGCCAGGCTTTTAGAGTCAATAACCCATTAGTAATCAAGAGATGTATCATTTATTAATTATGCCCCGTATTAATATTTAATCCTTTGGGTTGCCGAGCGTATTTCGAAATCTACTTTTTAATTACATTTAAAAAAAGATAAATCTTGGAGGCAACCATTAGAAAAGTCATTTTTTTCTGGGCATTATGGCTTCAATTACTTTGGAGCAGCTGCCTGG
>VXBT01005022.1:52136-53586 GCA_013400235.1 Oriolus oriolus
ATCAGGAAAGAGGAATTTGTGTCAGTCTACATAAAAAATCAGGAAAGAGGAGGAACTCTTCCTCTCATTTGCATATTATTAAAACAACATTTAAAATTCCATGCGGACTTACGTATTTGTTTCATAGCTGGACTCTCCTGGAATGTAGAACTCGTCCAAGCTGGAGCCCCTGGAAAAGGACAACCCTGGTGGGATCCAGGGCTCAATTCCCAATTTTCCCACCCCTCTTTGCTGCCCTCAGCAGCTTCTTTCCCTCTCTTTTCCCACGTGGGCCTATTAATTTATGGAGTGCTGGGGAGTCATTTCCGGATCCCCAGGGTGGGAAGAGTGCCATGGAAGGATCCAAGTGGGATTTCCCCGTGGAGAAGTTGGAATGGGGCACTGGGGATGTTTTTGCCTGCGGGCCGGGGGAATTTTGTCCCAAAGAATGATCCTGGCAAGGCGATGCTCAGGGAGAGCATCTTCCCAGAGCCCAGTAGGGAATGCATGGATTCCCTTTGGAATGTTGTCTCTTGACCGGTCCTTTCTGGTTAATGCTGTGCACACCTGAGAGGGGGAAAAAATCGGATTATTTCTCCAGGATATCCATCATTTTATCCACCTGATAGAACGGGAAGTGGATTTTGCCGTTTGGCTGGGCAACAGCCGGCTCCAGGAGTTGTTACGTGAAAGGAACAAAGTGTTATCCCAAAGACGTTGTGGGACCAAAGGACAGTAACCAATGCTGAGAACATCGGTAATAAATTATCCAAGTTCGAGGAGAAACCACTCAGATCTCCAAAAAAACCCAGATCCTGGAGTTTTCATGTGAAAGGAACGAAGCGTTATCCCAAAGACGTTGTGGGACCAAAGGACACAATGCTGAGAACATCGGTAATAAATTATTCACATTCAGGGAGAAACTGCTCAGATCTCCTAAAATACCCCAAATCCTCCCAGAGAGCAACTGGATACAACCACGGCACCGCCTCACCTGGGGAGCTACAGGTGAATGCCACGTTGGAGCATCCAGAGGCAGGACAGGAACGGCTGCCTGAGTGGATTCTGAGGGATAAATCACCGAGCTGCTCACTTGTTGTGCATTCTCCCCTCAGCACCCATTAATTTTTAATGAAACCCAGTCCTAATGCGAGTCATAAATCCCCGCTGAACCACTCTGGGTTAGATCAGCTCGGGGCAGAGGAGATGAAACCTCTCTGCCATTAGCAGGGAATGTGGGAGCCTTCCCCACCCCACATTTCCTCTGTTCCTGCCACCTGAGATTGTGGGAATGTGGGAAGCAAAGCCAGTTCCAATCAACCCCGAGGTCACTGTTTATTCTCTTAATTGAATGATGGCTGCTAACGAGGGAGGGTTTTTAGCACTTTTCTGACAGCTGTGGGGCACTTTCTGTGACTTGGGGTTATCGAAGCAGAGCTGGGATGGGGAATGGGAAATGGGAATGGGAATG
>VXBT01005022.1:54424-96160 GCA_013400235.1 Oriolus oriolus
CATCATTTGCATTATTAATATTATTTATATTAATGTTACTATTATTGTCTTCATAATAATTGCATTATTAATATTCTTTACATTATTCATTATTAATATTATTTATATTAATATTATTAATATTATATGCGAAGAGTCGGACTCCATGATCCTGATGGGTCCCTTCCAACTCAAAGCATTCCATGATTCTCCGAGGCCATGATCCAGTCATTCCTTGGACACCTCCAGGGATGGGGACTCCAAACCTCCCCGGGCAGCCCCTTCCAAATCCTGACCACCTTTTCCAGGAAGGAATTCCTCTTTTGTAGATACGTAACACAGAATATGAATTTAAAATTTCAATTATTTTTTTATTCCTATTACCGTATTTATAGGATAGGCTGAGCTTTTCTTCCTGCTCGTCTTTCCCCTGTGCCACGGACCTTTAAAAGAGTAACCAGGAGTAATCTGGAAGCAAATCCAGACTCCAGGAGCCAAACCCTCATCAATATTCCAGGTGATTGGAGATGTCACAGAACAACCTTTCCCTGCTGGATTTCCTGGGAAGGTCTCCTTGCAGGACATGGGACACGCTGGACACGTCCAGGAATGGCCAAGACCATCTTGACCAAGCAGGAAATGATAAAAATATTCATAAAATTATTTCTCCCTGGAAATCTTCTTCCTCTAAAACTTGGGAAGGTACCAAAGCTGAGAGTTTATTCCTTATGCTTTTATCCAGCAGAAGTGAAGGGGCAGCACTGGAATAACACAGCACCTTCAGCAATTCCAAGGATTTATATAATAATTCCCTTGCCTTTCCCGAGTGTTTTCATCTCTGCTTCCAAGCAGGTCCATAATCCATGATGGCCTCTGAACTGGGCAAAATGGGATTTCGAATTCCCTACGCCTCACGACCTTAAGCAATGCCACGTGTGTATTTGCACCTGCATTCCCAAGTTTCTGAGGGACTTTGGGAATGCTGGAGCAGAAATCAGGACTAGCAATAAGCAAATATAGAATTTTGGGGTTTGGAAAGGGAATCTTGGGAACGATGTCTAGAGGAAAGAGCAAATGTACACCTTGGAATACAAACAGTATTCCTTGGTACAGAGGGATTTCCCAGGTTTCTGAAGGATTTTGGGAATGATGGAATAGAAATCAGCATGAACAATAAACATAGAATTTCTGGGTTTGGGAAGGGAATTTTGGGATCAATGTCTAGGGGAAAGAACAAATGTGTAAGTGTGAATACAGCCAGTATTCCCTAGTACAGGGAGAGTTCACAGGTTTCTGAGGGATTTTGGGAATGCTGGGTTGGAAATCAGCACTAGAAATAAGCAAATATAGAATTTCTGGGTTTGGAAAGGGAATCATGGCATGGATTTTAGAGGAAAGAACAAATATATATCTTTGAATACAGTCAGGATTCCATAGTACATCTGGATTTCCCAAGTTTCTGAGGGACTTTGGGAATGCTGGAGCAGAAATCAGGACTAGCAATAAGCAAATATAGAATTTTGGGGTTTGGAAAGGGAATCTTGGGATTCCTGTCTAGAGGAAAGAACATATATACATGTGTATCTGGATACAGTCAATATTCCCTAGTAGAGAGGCACCAGGATAATATTCCACAGACATTTTCCTTACACGTATTAATTATGAAAACATCTTGATAAAACATTGTTTTGAAGCCTTGGGAATGTGTTTAACAGCAGTCAGGTCCAGGAAAGAGCTTCCAAGTTGAATTAAACGCAACAGGAACTGAGGAATCCAAGAGATTTAAGGTATTTAAATATCCACAAAGCCATTTGCTACAGGCCCATCTTAACCTGAGCAGTTTTCCAGCTTCTCCTATCAGCCCAAATTCCTGCTTTTGGGAAGAGGTGTCTAACAGGAATCTTTCCTTCTGTGTGCTGTGGCAAAAAGTGTCAAAGCTTTGCTAGGGACATAATTATTGTGTCTTCAAGAGTTGTCTCCACCAGAGAAAAAAGAGCTCCATCTTTTATTTATCCTGCAAGATTTTGAGGTGTTGATTCCCAGCATGAGGTCTCTTCCCAACATTTCTTGGAACTCTGCTCCAGACTTTCTGCCTGACCAGAAGGGTTTTTGTGGAATGGCCTCAAGTGCTGCGTTTCTGTCCCTCACAACTTCAGATGGGGAAAGGCTGAGAGAATTGGGATTGTCCAGCCAGGAGAAGGCTCTGGGGTGACCTCACTGTGGCCTGAAGGAGCTACAGGAAAGATGGAGATAGAGAATTTTGAAGGGATGGAAGGACAGGACTCAGGGAATGGCTTCCCAGTGCCAGAGGGCCGGGCTGGGTGGGATCTTGGGCAGGAATTGTTCCCTGGGAGGGTGGGCAGGCCCTGGCACAGGGTGCCCAGAGCAGCTGGGGCTGCCCCTGGATCCCTGGCAGTGCCCCAGGCCAGGTTGGACACTGGGGCTTGGAGCAGCCTGGGACAGTGGAAGGTGTCCCTGCCCATGGCAGGGGGTGGCACTGGATGGGCTTTGAGGTGCTTTCCAATCCAAACCCTTCTGAGATTCAAATCTGTCACTGGGAAAATCTTGGACCTTCAGCTGTCCAACCTTGTCTGGTGTCCCCACCCTTCCTCATATCCCAAACAGAGCCAGGGATTGAAGGAATGACTTTCCCGGGCACAGCAAGGAGCTCTGTTTGTAATTTTGGGATCATCCAGTTGCCCCTCAGCCCAGCCCCTTCCAGCCCAGCCAGGCCTTCCCTCTGTTCCAGGGGCAGCCCCAGCTCCAGGCTGGCCCCACAGAGCATCCTTGGGAAGAGGGGACGGTGACAAATCCCTACAGGCCACTGTGGAGTTTCTCTTTGCCCTTTTGGCTCAGATTCCTTGGTGCAACCAAAACTTAGTCCCAAGATTAAGTGAAGTGGGAAACTCTGCCTTTGGATCAGGCACGAACAGTGGTACTTTCAGTGTGTTATGAAGTTATCAAACAAATAAAGATCAATTTTTTTTTTTTTTTAGAATGCGGTCTGGAACAGTTAATGTAAAATTAAATTACTGATTTAAATGCCAAAGAGTGCAGACACTGCAAAAACCCCTCCAAAACTCCATACAAAGTAGATGAAAAGTCAGACTTATTTCGATATATTTCACCTGACTCTTCTGTTAAATCATTTTTAAACAATATTTAATATGCAGAAAAAACCAATTCCAGCACTGAATACATCCCAGCGCTGCCACAATTTTCAAAGAGGTTCTTTAAAAATGTATATTTTTCAAGATAACTATTTTGCAAATGATCACAGGAAGGAAATACATTAACAATGAAATTAACACAACAAGCCATAAACTGTTTAGCACTGAGCTCCCGTGAATTAAAAGGCAGAGCAGCATTGGCCAAAAGTCAAGGTTATGCTGACACATTTATTTCTCAGTAAATGAAGACTGTTTAGTTTTAATGCATTTGTGGTTAGCAAGAGTTTCAAAAGATCAATGTAAATTCATTTTGAAGGAGTAAATAATGTCTTAATGAGATTTCTGACAGCAGCTTTCACACCTTAGGCTTCCTCACCTTTCCAAATGCCCGAAGGTGAGCTCGTTTTTCCTGGAATTTTACAATAAACAAATAACATCAGGCAGGATTTTATGGCTTCTGCCTGAAGTGTGTTTGGAGGAGCTGCAGTTTGGGTTTAACAGCTCCCCTCAGTCCACAGAGTGTTACTGTTCTCCTCCAAGGGCTTAACTCAGGGTAAAAAAGAAGTGAAATGATCCTTTTTTAATAGGAAATGGTGTTTCAAACGTTTTATAACTAAAACCCAACTCAGTTGTGGTGTGGGGCTGCTGAGTTCTTCCACTGGTATTGAATAGGTGAAATCAGAGATCTGAAATCAGACACTCAGTGAGGGCACCAAGGCAGGGAGGAGGATTTGAGGAGGCCTCGTTTCTCACAGGGATAAGGTCGCCAGGAGGATGGAGGCTGTCCCAAAAAGTCACCCCGGTCTTGGAGGCAGCGTTGATGGAGAGGCAGAATTTGGGGCTTGCAAGAAGGAACATCACAGAACTGATCCTTAAAGATCCAGTGCCCCCCCTGCCATGGGCAGGGACACCTCCCACTGTCCCAGGCTGCTCCAAGCCCCAGTGTCCAACCTGGCCTTGGGCACTGCCAGGGATCCAGGGGCAGCCACAGCTGCTCTGGGCACCCTGTGCCAGGGCCTGCCCACCCTCCCAGGGAACAATTCCTGCCCAATATCCCATCCAGCCCTGCCCTCTGGCACTGGGAAGCCATTCCCTGGGTCCTGTCCCTCCAGCCCTTGGAAACTGTCTCTCTCCATGTTTCCTGTTGGCTCCTTCAGGCCCTGCAAGGCCACACTGAGCTCAGCCCAGAGCTTCTCCTCTCCAGGCTGAACAATCCCAGCTCTCCCAGCCTTTCCTCCCAGCAGAGCCAGACGAGGTTGCTCCAAGCCCCATCCAACCTGTCCTCCAGCACTTCCAGGGATGGGATGTTTCCCACAAGTGCAGCTTCAGGCCTGTGTGTGAAGGCAGCTGATTTTAGGTCGAGCCCAGCAGCTCTCCCAAGAGAGAAAGGTTCCAGCGAATTCCGGGGGCTGCTCATGGGACTGACAACGTCCATCTGCTTTTGGATTCCAGGCGCTGCTCGGAGCCAACTCTGAAGGAAAAACAGGAAGCACAAATCTGTCAGAAATTGTAAGGAAGTTCTAAAAATAACCCTTAAGCTTGCGTGGAAGAGGTTTTCAAAGTCTGACACCCTGCAACTCGCCAGATCTATAAGGGAGTGTTCTGGCAGTCAAATATAGAGAAATATTCTCCTTCCTAATGACATCCAGCTCCCTGATTTTATTCCTAATAAAGTGGCCGGAATAATTAACTGGATCTTAAAACTGTTGTGTCCTTGTGACTGCTCCCCATCCCTGACCTCCAAGCAACATAACTCATAGGAAGGGGTCGCTAAAACTTGGCAGGAATTCAGTATTCCTTTGGCTCTCATCTCCTGGGGAAGCAAGGTGGTGTTCCATGAGCCATTTTTCAGGAAAAAGACACATGGCTTCAAAATTCCTTCACTTTTGGCTCCTTTGGTTCCTCGTCCTGGAAGGCTGGGGGGAAATGGAGCTCTTCCCAAAGCACCCGCTCTGAGGGCATCAGAAAAAGGTTGTTAAAGGTTGTCACAGGTTATTTTGATAACATTCTTCATCACCTTGAGCAGATTTGGGATTGGGTCCTTGTTTCTCCAGGTGATCCATCCCAGGAAAGCCGATTCTCATGGGAAGTCACACAGGTAAAGTGGGGAACGATCCAAACTCTGCACCTTCAACTGGAAATCTCCTGCGGTTACCTACATCTGATATTTAATTTTTTCCTTATTTTCTTCTTTTATTGTGAGGGTGGTGAGATGTTGCCTGCAGAAAAAGATTTCCCAGAGCAGCTGTGGCTGCCCCTGGATCTCAGGAAGTGCCCAAGGCCAGGCTGGACATTGAAGCTTGGAGCAACCTGGGACAGTGGAAGGTGTTGGGGGTTGGAATTAAATAATCTTTAAGTTTTTTTCCCAACTTAAACCATTCCAACTGCAGCAATTTTGAACAACTTTAGAACAATTCTAAAGGTGCAACTGTGTGAAATCGGAGAATCAGAGCCTGAAACCAATCCTCCATTAAAAGAAAAAAAAAGAAAAGCCAAAAAAACCCCCCAAGCTGGAAAGAAATGAATCAAACCAATCAACCTAGAACCAAGCACGGACAATTAAAGCAGAGTCCATAAAACTTTACAAGGGACTTTACCAAAAGAGAAGAAAGTCTTGAAGAGTGATCAAATATAACCCGTGCCAGTAATTACACCAAAAGAAAACAATTCTCCTTCTCCAAGCGAGCCAGTCCAGCCACCACTGGGGTGTTACAATAATAAGAATGCCCAGCAATTCCAGCAGTCCTGCAGGAGAAGTTAAACAGGGGAAGCGATGTGGAAATGCTGGGTAATTTACCCAAATTCATTTTATTTGAGGGATTTGCTCCCTTTGACCCTTAGCACCCTTTGCATGAAGTGAAGAATTAAAGTGTTTTTAAATTCCTTTTCGCAAATCCTTTGGTTTTCTTTTTTTATTCTGGGAAAAATCCATGACTTTTGCAGAAAAGTATTTTTAAGAAAATAGAGAAATACACCTCTGGTGGCCTTGGGAAATTTTTTTTGTTCATTAATTTTGCATCTCAGATGAGATTGTCCAAACATGGGATCAAAATTACTCAGGGATTTAAGTGGCTGACAGCATAAAACCCCAAAAGAGATGTTGGGCTATCAAGTGGTTTAAATAAGCACAGAAAGGTTGGGATTGATGATCCCAGAGGTCTTTTCCAACTTAATTAATTCTCTGACAAAGCAGCCCAAGAAATGGCCACACTCTGAGACAAAACACACTTTGTGGTCTTCAGAAAGCTTTGGACCCTCTTTCGTCCCTCATAAATCTCCATATCTGCTGTTGATTTTAGTTCTGGATCAATTTAGATAATCAATCAATCAATCAATCAATCAATTTAGTGGATCACCTGAGTCTCTGGAGTGATTGATCCAAGAATTCCTGTGTTTTTAGCAGCTTTCTGCCACTCCAGCTCTACCCTTGACTTGGATTTAGAACTGTGGACGTGTCCCTGACTGCAAACTGGACTTCACCAGCAAATTTCTTCATGAACTCACCCAGAAAGTACAGGAAAGGCTCAGTCCTGCACTTTCCCCGAGACAAACTGAACCATAAACCTGACAAGGTTTTGTTGACATTAATTGGGTTCCACTTGTGTAAGAAATTCTCCTTTCTTTGCTCGTTTGTCCTGCGAGTTCCCGTGCGGTGCCAAACGCCGCTGCCACGTGATTTCCAGGCCCAGCAATTTCTCTGAGACACCACAGGCCCGAAGCTCACCGTGGTTTATTGCTCCATAAAAAACAAAACCCTTCAGATATTTCACCAGACTGCTGCTCTCGGAGGGTCAAAGCCAAACTCCCGTCTCAAGGAAGTTTTCTCCAGGCCTCCTCCTCCTCCTCTTTTTTTTTATGAGTCCTTTCTTCACATCTCAAACCCGCTGGGCCTTGAACAAAAGGCTCCTTTCAGAGCAGTCACTCCTGCTCGAGATTAAGGGCAGTGATTTACGACATTTACGTTGCGTTGGGCAGGGATTGTTCAGAGGGTAAATTAAAGGACATTTCCTCAGCAGTTCCTTGCCAGTGCCTGTGGCACTGTTAAGGCCCCATTTGATCCAGAATCCATGGAATAACCCCCTCAGCAGCTCCACCCCAGCAGGGTGAATTCCATGCCCAGACCTGAGGGAGTTTCACATCTAAAGCCTGTCAGAGGCAGTGCTCTGGCGAGATTTGAACACTCCTGGAAGCCACTGCAGCGCGAAAATACAAAAATTCATGGAAAAGCCTAAGGAAGTGGGGATGGAAAGGCTGAAGGAGCAGACTTTGGGCTTGAGTACCCCACTGCCGCACACTGTTCCAGCTAACATCCCTTGGGATCTACAGATTCCTTCTTCAAGTTGTTGGGAAGATGTTTCCGGCGGGAAAAGAGGTGCTGGAGGAGAGGGTGGCTGCTTCCCTCACTGGAGAGCCGGAGGCATTTTCAGGAATAAAGAGGAAGAATTCAGGAAGAGCAGAAAATGTCATTTTAGCTGCAGCTCTTGTGAGGGAGATCCTGCTTTATGCAGAGCCACAAACAGGAGTTTTCCTAAGTTTTCCTGAGGAAAAGCATGGAAACCCTTTAGGGAGTGTCCTGAGAGTCACTGATTATTACCTACAGGAGAAAAGTACCCCACAGAGGGGTTCTGCTGTCTTATTTTCCTTTTTATCATCCCCTTTGTCAAAACCACATTCTCCAGACCAACGTGCCAGACTCATAAATGTGTTTGCTTTTGCCTGGAAAAGCGTTGATATTCTGCCATCCCCCAAAAAAATGTAGCTTTCCCAAACCTCTGTGATCCCTGTGCTCGTCAGGGCAGGGATCCAGGCAGACGAGTTTGGTCTGAGAAAAGATGACTGAGCGGTTTTACCGTCCTGTGGGACGTCTGTGTGTGAGGTTCCAGCTCAAAAGGGTTTGCTTGGGAGGCAGCTGGAGCCCAGGAGCGGGGACTTATCCAGGGATAGACGAAAATCCATGGGCAGAAATCCAAGGACAGAAATCTGTGCTTAAATAGTCCGAATTAGAAACAGTTATAGAACTGTTTAGGTTGGAAAAGACCTCAAAGATCATTGAGTTCCAATCCTCTGCCATGGGCAGGGACACCTCCCACTGTCCCAGGCTACTCCAAGCCCCAGTGTCCAACCTGGCCTGGGACACTGCCAGGGATCCAGGGGCAGCCACAGCTGCTCTGGGCACCCTGTGCCAGGGCCTGCCCACCCTCCCAGGGAACAATTCCTGCCCAATATCCCATCCAGCCCTGCCCTCTGGCACTGGGAAGCCATTCCCTGGCTCCTGTCCCTCCATTCCTTGGAAATTGTCTCTCTCCATGTTTCCTGTCGGCTCCTTCAGGCCCTGCAAGGCCACACTGAGCTCACCCCAGAGCTTCTCCTCTCCAGGCTGAACAATCCCAGCTCTCCCAGCCTTTCCTCCCAGCAGAGCTGCTCCATCCCTCTGCTCATCCTGGTGCCTCCTCTGGCCTCTCTCCAGCAGCTCCACGTCCTCCCTGTGCTGGGCCCCAGGGCTGGGGCAGCTCTGCAGGTGGGGTCTCACCTGAGCACAGGGGCACAGGGGCACAATCCCGATCCCTTCCCTGCTGCCCCCACTGTGGGATCAGCCCAGGGCATGGGGAATTCTGGGCTGAGGCAGGTCCAGCTCTCACCCACACCACCCCCAGGGGCTGCTCCATCTGCTCATCCCCAGCTGGATCAATCCCAGGGGGATTCAGGTTGGTTTCTTGGCCAGCAGGACGGGGCTTTGGGCACGTGCTCAAGTTTAAATGTGTGGTTAAGTCCTGCTCACGCCGATGAAATCTAAGCCTGTGCTTCAGTTGAGCAGTTGATTGAATTGTGGCAACACTGAGAGACCTTTGTAGAATTAATTAATGGATCTGAGCCGCTTTTTATGCCTGTGACCCACAGAGAACTGGGCAGCTTCTGGGTGATTTTTAAACATATTCCCAGCTGAATCCAGGATCCAGACACAAATGGTAGCACACATTATATGGATTTACGGCATTCCCCAGAGGATTCCGGGTCAATAAAACACTGAATGGATTACAAAGAGGCCTCTAAAGTGTTTGCTGGAATTTGCAAGGGATGAATGAATGAATGACTGTTGGGTTTATGACTGGAAAGCATCTTTGTATGGATGCTGCAGCTCAGGCTGACTGATATAACCTCACTTCTGCTGTGTTTTGAACAACTGTATTTATTGTACCCAGGCCAGAAGGCAAAAAATAGAAGGGAAGCAGAATGTTGGAGTGGTGCACTGTTAAAATAGTCTGGGAAATCATACAGGTTTAATGTAAAAGATTAATTAGTATTCATTCATTAATTAGTAAATAAATCACAGGCCTCCAGCAGGACCAGGGCTCTGGAATTATGCAGCCACGTTGGGCATGATGCAAGGAGCTTGGAGCTTATCTAAACCTTATCTAAAAGTGTGATTTACACAGATTTAATTCAAAATTAAAGCTTGATCTTGAGTTTTCTAAATAACCAGCAGAACTCTGGCTGAGCCCTGAGCAGCAGGAGGTTTCATTCCCAGCTGCGTGTGGAGATAACCCAAAGCAAGACACAACCAACAAGGGTTAAAAACGTGAAAAATGAAGCTTCTGTGAGGGATGAGAGGCCACAGGAAGAAACCTCAGCAGTGCCCAGCACTTCCCAAAAGCTGAGTGCCATCCTTGGAGCGTGAGTTCCAGGGACCTGGCACTCAGTGCCCACCCAGCCCTTGGATCCGTTGGGAAGAGGGGTCACGGCATCGCTGGGCAATGAAGGTTTTGGAGCTGTTTGGATCTCAGCATGGAGGGGTTCAAGGAGCAGGAGGGTCAAGCTGCCCCCTGGTGAGGAATCTGCTGTCACCCCCGCATCCCCTCTCTTGCCAGGGAGGATGAGCTTTGCTCCTCCCTGGCTTGGCCAGCCAGAGTCACTTGGGGGTGGTTTCAAAGGAGAGCTCAGTCCTCTGGGATTTGCGTTCCTGAGGGATGGCCCATCCCACCAAGGGAAGAACATCCAGACCTGGATTCCTGCTTGTATTCAGTTCCAGGTCCTGGCAGCAGCGATTTTTTGCTGCGACTCCACCCTAAATTCTTATTTTCCCACCAAATTTCTGTAGGAGAAATTCCAGCAGCTTCAGCCACCTCACATCTCTCAGGAATCAGGAATGTGCTGAGCCCTGATCACACTCAGCAACCACAAGCTGTGCTCAGGGAATTGCTGCTGTCAGAGTTTGGTATCAGCCCTCAATGGCAGAGCTGTGATAATTAATACATAATGATAATGAGGGGTTAATCAAATTAGCAGTGCAATTCCTATTAATATTTTGCAAGCTTATCTAATCACTTGCACAGCACCCACTGGGTTGTTTTGGGGGGTTTTAAAGGACATTTCTCCTCCCTCTACAGCAGCTCAAGACTTTTGGTGACTTTGAGGAATTAAGGAGGGAGGGAAAAGGTACCTGAGAACAGCAACAATACCAAATAGAAGGAAAGAGTTGAAAAATCCGTGGGTTTGGTTTTATCAACTTATTTTTATCAGCAACAGCAGCAAATCCATGTTCTAGGTCACTTCACAGGATGGAAAACATCTCACAAGGCTGCGAAATTAAATGGAAATTGAGGCTCTACCTTGAGCTCGAATAAAGCACAGACAGGAGCAACGGCAAGTCCATTAAATTTTAATTAGCTGGTCATTAACGTGTGCCATTCATTTGGGATATTGCATGAGAAGGAAGGCCAAGTACAGGGGGGTCTGGCTCGCTCTTCTTAATGGTCTCCTTCTATACTTCTCTCTGTGATTATGATCAGTTCTTTCTAAATTTATGGAGCAATTTATTACCTCAGCCGAGTGGAAATATCAGGGAAGGCGATGCAGGAAAAAGCAGATGCTGTTTTTAAGGAATCAGTGTCCTGCGTGGTCTCCTGCGAGAGGAGCTCCGAGAGAGCCCCCAGTTACTTCAGCAACTCAACCCAACAAAACGGGCCATGGAACCATTTAATCCAAATGGACACACAGCACTCTGCTAATTCCACGAAAAGCTCATGGAAATCATCAATTTAGCCCGATCTGATGTGAAGAATGAGACTTCAGACTTCCAGGAAAGGCATCTCCTGGAGTTTATTTGAAGCACCAAAAAAAGGAGGGTTGTGTTTCCAGTTTAATGGCCGAGGGCACAATGCCATGCTGTGTGTTTGGGCTCGGGAGAGCTCAAAGCAGAACCTCCCTAATTGGAAGCGCTCAGATCCCCAGCGTGGAGGTTCATTCCAAGGAATATACCTGCTGCTGGAAAATAGAGCTGCTCCAATTTAATTAGAGAGCAGCCACACTCGGGCTTTGTGATTGGGCCGGTGAATTCCTCCCTGGAGCTGAAACACCAATTTTTAGGAGCAAAGGGAAAGGGAACTGCTTTCAATTTCCGTTTTGTTTTTTTTTTTTTTAAATGAAGTAATGGATAATTTCCAGCCCTGGGAAAAAAAAAAACCAGCCCAAAAAAATCCAGCCTATACCTGGGGTTAACCCAGTTCCAGCAGGTAATGGAATCTGTTTTCCTTGCTGCAGCTGGAGAATGATTGAGCTCGACATCTTGATTTTGGGCAAGGCAGTGGAGCAGGAAGAAAACCAGCTCCAGGAAAGTGGGGGGTGCTTTGAAGTGAAGAGGAAATGCACTTTTGTGGGACTCTCAGGATAGGGCAAATTAAAGCCTGGATATTTTTACATGGCACAAAAAGTCCTGTGCTCGTACCAAGGTCTGAGGACGGAGAAAATAGCAGGATTTTGATATGTCCAGGTTTTTGCTGCACTGGGAGCTGAGGATCCATGAGGATGGATTCGCTGATGGAGATGTTGCTCCTCTGGCACCTGTTTGGAACCAGCACTGGTGTCTTTGCCCAGGCTTTTCTCCTGTTCCTTTTGGGAATGTGGGAACTTACGGACACATCCCTGAGAGCTGAGGAAGGTGCGGTTACTTTACAAACCTGGACTTTGTCCAGGGAAGTTGTGGATATCCCTGGAAGTGTTTAAGGTGAGGCTGGATGCAGCTTGGAGCAACCTGGGATAGTGGAAGGTTCCTGGCCCGTGGCAGGGGGTGGAATGAGATGATCCTTAAGGTCCCTTCCAACCCAAACCGTTCTGTGATTCTGTGATTCTCTGAGTCGCTGAAGGGATGTTCCTGCTTCTGACCCTACATTTAGTGGGGAGAAAAAGGGCTCTGATACCATTTCTGGAGAGTCTTCCTTCAGTATTCAGAGGATGGTGAGGAACTGGAACCGTTTTCTCAGAGCAGCTGTGGCTGCCCCTGGATCCCTGGCAGTGTCCAAGGCCAGGTTGGACAGGGCTTGGAGCAACCTGGGACAGTGGAAGGTGTCCCTGCCCATGGCAGGGGCTTTGGAATTAAATGATATTTGAGCTAAAAGATCCCACAAATGCAGTTTTATTTTGCAGATTATTGAACCCATTATTTACTCTTTATTTTATTGACTTGAACCTGTTATATGAGATATTCTCTGCCAAGAGCTTTGATAAGTGTGAGGACTCTGAGTCAATTATATCATCTGAAAGAACAAAGTTTTAAAATGTGAAATAAAAAGGAATGGAAGACATTTGTCATTATATCAGATTTTGATTATTTTTTGTTAAGCATTTGGTTTTATCTAAGAACAGCGTGTAAACAAGTGAACCAATTTGTCCAGACAGATGAGAGAATCAAACTCAGAGTTCTCATCTTAAGAGTCACCAGTGGATTTATGAAAACTCTGAATTAGATAAAGCAAATTCGCATCAGTACAAAGAAAACGCGACCGGGTCATGTAAAACAACAACTGAAGGGACAATTTGTTCCTGAGTAGGTGATGAGGTCATTTCAGCAAATGAGAAAAGGGAATCATTGTCCAGCCATCAAATGGCTGAACCCAACAGGAAGAACATTCACCCTCGTTTTTACTGACGGACCAACACTGAACGCTCCCAAATCCATAATAAGGCAACAAATGAACTGCCCTGCAGTTTTCACCCAGCAGCTTTCCCAGAGAACATTTTAAAGGATAAAAAATTCAGGGTGACTTCCCCCTGCACATACACAGCTTTAGCTTTTCCTTTCTCCCTCTTTCCTTCTCTCCTTCCTGTAAGCAGGGGAGGCTCAGGGTGGACACCAGGAGCAATTTCCCCATGGAAAGGGAGGTCAGACCTTGGAAGGAGCTGTCCAGGGAGGTTTGGAGTGCCCATCCCTGGAGGTGTCCCAGGAAGGCCTGGAGGTGGCACTCAGTGCTCTGGGCTGGGGACAAGGTGGGCATCGGGCACAGCTGGGACTGGATGGGCTGGGAGGGCTTTTCCAGCCTCAGGGATTCTGGGATTCTGAGATTCTGGGATTCTGGGCTCACATGCTGCTCTGCCAGCAGGCAGGGATGGGAATGGAGGTGTTGATATGTCTGATAAGGAAATAACCTCTTGTGGCTGTGGCTTTATCTGCTGTGTTTATCACATGAGGCTCTCACTGCCTGTTTCCTGTGATTTCAGGAGTTTTTGGGCACCACAGGCTGGATTTCTCCCCAGTTTTGTTCCTCAGTACCATTAAGGAGATGTGATGGAGGCTGTCCTTGTGCTGTTGTCCTGCCCCTGGACACAGGTTAGGGTGAAGATGGAAGACCCCTCTCCCCATCCACTCCCTGAATGTCCCACCCACTGGAATTCCCCCGGGAGCACGAGGCCCTGGGGTCCTTCTGGCTGCCAGCCCTGGAATTTTAGGTTGCATGTTGGCAAGGGCTGGATGAGATATTGGGAAGAAATTCTTTACTCAGAAGGTGGGCAGGCCCTGGCACAGGGTGCCCAGAGCAGCTGTGGCTGCCCCTGGATCCCTGGCAGTGCCCAAGGCCAGGTTGGACACTGGGGCTTGGAGCAGCCTGGGACAGTGGAAGGCGTCCCTGCCCATGGTAGGGGTGGGACTGGATGATTTTAGAGTCCCTTCCAACCCAAACCATTCTGTGATTCCATAATTCCAAGTCCATTCTGTCTTTTGAATGGTGGCAGGGATCTCTCTGTATCCCCTTGCAGCTCTCACCATCTCCCTGCGTGTTTTACTGTCTTCTCCGGCTGGAAGCAGGAATTTGGCCCACCCAGGCTGGAAGCAGCCCCTCTGAGGGTGTTTAGCTGACAAGATGGTGAAGGAATTGCTGTTCCCTGGTGTGTGGGGTCAGGGAATTCCGAGCCTGCTGGGATGGTGCCAGCGTCGGGCACAGGGCCGAGTAAATCAGTCCTGTCACTCTGGTCCCTTCCACCTATGGAAAAATATTCTGGGAATAGCTGGATCCTCCCCAGGGATTATTTCTACAATCTGGAGGGGCAGTTCCACCACAAATCCCAGGAATACAGAAATACCTGGAAGTCAGGAGTCCGAAGGTGTAGCTGGGGATGTGCCCTGAACCTCCTGAGCAGCACAAACAGATCCCTCTGCTGTATTTACAGCAGAAAACCAGGCCCAGGGCCCAGGGTCAAGCACTACCTCGTGATTTGCTCCTCTTTATCTACTCCTCACAAACTCCCTGCTCAGATTCGGGCCTAGGCCAAGTAGGACTTTCCCAGAGCAAATTTGGGACCAGTTGGGAGAAGAAAAAGTGGGGAAGGAGAGGTTTAACCACAGCGATGCAGCGCGTGGTTCCTCCTCCCCCGCGGGCCAGGTCCTTGTCCCTGTTTTATGTGATCCCAACCCAGCCAGGCAGGATCATCCCTCCCTTTGGATGCAGTCAGGAAAGGATTAGCTGCTGATCCGCTGGCACGGCTGAAAGCAGTCACCCTCCTCAAACAAACAAACAAAACGTTCAGTAATTAAAAGAACTTTATTAAGCTTGCAAAGTCAAGGCTCAGAAACTGGCCCTTTTCTGAGAGTTGTGCAGTTTGATTCGTGGCCTTTCTGTGCTGCCCCACGACAGCCTTCAAAGCTGGTTCTTTTTTCCCCCCCTGAGCTACTGTTTCCTCCAGCACAGGATGGGCTGCACACAAATAATGAGGAGTTGGGCTCTGTCCTCGGCCTAACGTGTGATCCCAGGCTTTGCTCGTTGCACAACCCAGAGCCTGCTCTGCAGATACGGGGTATCAGTTTCCTCACTGCCTTTCCTGTGGTAACGTGGCCTCCGCAAGGGCTCCAAAAAGAGGGGTTTTTAACTCCTTGTGCCCTGCTGGAAGGAGAGGTTGCAACACCCTTGTTTTAAAACACCTCCAAGAACATCAAGTCCAGCCTTTGGCCGATCTCCACAGCTGCAAAACATTTAGAAATTTGAATTTTCCATTTCTAAGAGCCTGAGAGTTTTATTTTTCAGCCTTCTTATCACTGATACCAACATCCAAGAACAGACTGAAGTCTGATTGAAGTTCTGAGTTGCAACGTTGTGGCAACCACGAGGCCTTAGGTTTGGCCTGTGGAAAATGAGGAATTCATGGCTTGGGATAAATCCTCAGAGCTGACACCAGGCAGGGACCCTGTGGCACAGGCAGGAGCAGAACTGAGCTCCCCCAAGGCAGCAGTGAGGCTTTTCTGCTCCTCTGCTCCTCTGACTCACTGGCTTCATATTTTCCAGATGTCTCCAGACTTTATCCCACCTTACCCCACTGCCTTGGTTCATTCCCAGATTTGTTCACTCAGTCGTTGTGGAAAAGATCCAGGAATGAATTTGCCAGGTCTGGACCCCCAATTCAGCTCAAACTTCTTTTTAGACCTGGAGAGGGCCCCATCCTTCCAACCTCTTGGAATTGAGCAACTTGGATTTCTAATCCATTTTCAAACCCAGACACTCTTGCTCAGACCCAGACACCTCTTACAAAATCAAAGATAAATTGTCTTAATTACAGCAGATAAATGGCCTTAATTACAGCAACCCCGGTTTTCTCAATGCTTGCATTTGCAATATGGCTGTTCCTGGAAGGGGAGAAAACAAAAAGGGATCATGCCCAGAGTTTGGGGGCAGAGAGGGGGAGAAAGGAGCTGTTTGTGGTGTGGCTTGAGAGAAGAATGAAGTGACAAGAGCTGATGAAAAGGGTCCCTCCACTGGGGTTAATGCAGTGGCCATCAGGAAAACCAGGGAAGAACCCCTGGCAGGACTGGGAGCTGGGAAGGACCAGGAAAAACCCTTCCCTGGGGCACTCATGGATGTCCAGGAAAAGCAGGGAGTTCCAGCTGAGGCTCTTTGCGGCCTTTCAGGGAAGTGGGATCCTGAACTGGCTGCCCCCAACCACCTCTCCTGCCCTGTCCCCTGAACACTGGGACTTTCAAAGCAATCCCAAATAATCACTGGATGGTTTGGATTGGAAGACAGCTTAAATATCCTCTAGTTCCAACTGCCTGCCATGGGAACACAACTGGGCAAACCTGGCACTTCTGGGAAGTATCATCTTCTGAATATGAAGAACAAGCACGGGGAGGTCCAGGGAGTCACTTTTCGGCCTTGGTAAATATTTTTCCTTAGTTCTAAAAATAAAACTGCCTTAGACAGCTACCGAAGCAACCCAGACTCAACAAATCTCCTCGTCACATGAAAATAAAGAAAATTTCCTGCCTGTGGTTTGCTTGCAGCCACCGTTATCTCTTTAATAGACACTGAGCTAAGCAAGAAAAGCAGAAGGAAAAAAAAGCGGATTTTTATTCCTTTTGCATAACACAGGACAGGCGTTTTGTCTTCTCCAGGGATCTCAGAAGCCCCTGTGTTTTACTAATTGCTGGTTTGCTATTTCTCTGAGGAGAAATAAGTGGAAAATAAGTTTTTGGTGTTTAATATAAGAAAGGAAAATAGTGTTTCAGACTGAAAGCACGGATTCATCCCGGAGCGACTAAATTTGCTCTCCCACAATCAGGAATTAAAAGATGGACCTCCCATCCCATTCGTGGCCCAGGCCAGACTCCACAAGGTCAGCTGTCCCACTCCAGCTCTTCCTGGCGGCCACCGGAATTTGCTCCTGAGCTTTGCAGAGCTCTTGGCCGCACCAAGGCAATCCCTCCGCAGCAGGAGCAGAATCCCAAGCCCTGGGAACCCTGGGATCCGTCCATCTAAATATGGAGCAGGGCAGTTTGCTGGGAATCATTTCCAGTAAGGGAGGATGTTTCCTCAGCAGTTCTCGAGCTGGCTCTGACTCAGGCGCTCTCCTGGGAGCCCATTGAAGTGGTCATTAGGGAGGCAGCAAAAAGGCAGGGAGGAATTTCGGAACAAAGATGCTCATCCTGGATGAAAGAGCTCCGGAGAATCCTCCTGGCCGTAGGCTCCGGGCACGCTTGAGGGGTTTTATTGATGCTGCTGCTGCAGGAGTGCTGAAACCATTCTATTATTCGTGCATAATTTGAAAGATGCTGCATTGTGCTCATTCCAGCAGCGGGGTCAAGCGCCAGGCTTGTAAAACGCTGGGCTCGACCCAGCCCTAATTAAATGTTTCAAGTCGATTAACACCCCCCATTGCAACACAGCGATCGATGGTGGAAGGCCGGAGTTACCGGAGGAGTAACGGGAAGGCACAGCCGGAATTTGCTAAGCTAAGTCTTCTCCCAAGCTCAGAGCGGAGGGAATGTGTCCAGCAAAGAGGCTGGGGAACAAAGTGAGGCTTAAGAGACAAAATAAATATTTCTCCGACTCTGGTTTTCACCTTTTTGTGAACACGGGTTTCAAGGCAAATTTTTGCTGGATGAGTAGTGGTGGAAAGTTTTAAAAAATCAGGCTTTAATCGGGCTCTGAATACACTGATTTCTTGAGGTGTCACAGCTGGACACACTGACTTTACAGGGATTATTAATATAGCCAAACCTGAGTCACAGTTTAAGAGCAGGATTGGACTGAGCCTAGAACTGGCAGAGGGTGTCACACAGGCAGCTGGAATTTGGGTTTCCGTTTCCATTTATCCAAGTTGTGGCTGCTCCTGACCCCAAAATGCTCCAGCACGAAGCGGGCAGCCCAGGTGACAGATCTGCTTCCACGGGGTTGGGATGTCCCAAAGCCTCTTGTCCTCTCGACAGGTCTCAGGTGGTGCAGAGAGATGAGGATCTGGGGGATGAGCAAAGGGGCATGCAGAGAAAATGTAAAATATATTTAAACAGGGAGAAATTGTTCCCTGGGAGGGTGGGCAGGCCCTGGCACAGGGTGCCCAGAGCAGCTGTGGCTGCCCCTGGATCCCTGGAAGTGTCCAAGGCCAGGCTGGAGCAATCTGGGACAGTGGAAGGTGCCCCTGCCCGTGGCAGGGGGGTGGAATGAGATCTTTAAGATCCCTTCCAACCCAAACCATCCCACGATTCTGAAGGCCTCCCTTACTGACCCCTCTGTGCAAGGCTCAGGCTCCAAGCAGGAATTATCTCCCTTTGGAGACTGATCCTTATCATCACTGGGAAGACTCTGTGTTGAATGTTTACTGCCCAGCCCGACTGAATCACAACTGCTCTGTGCTTTCCTGAATAAACAAGGTCTGTCATGACCGAACTCATGTCTGAGTGTTGAACAAATAACTTCAGGATTGCAAATTTGCTTCCTGGCCACGATGGCCTGGTGCTCCATGGGGGGAAAAAGGCCTGGAAAAGCGGCAAAAAGACACAGTGGGGAAATCCCACATGGAACAGGGGTGGAAAAAAGGTTGGGTGGGTGCTGAAGGAATTTTTTAAAAGGAGTTGCAGTTCAAGTGCTCTGCACTGGAAAATGAATCAGCTCCTTAGGTTTGCTCACGGAGGGTCTTGGAGTAGGGGAGGTGGAATTCCAGAAAAATTTACATCAGGCAGATTCAGCAGAGTTTTCTCTGCCCTCAAAACTGACTTTCCTGGGAAAGCTGCATGTCCCCTACAGGTCTTTGCTCCAAAACCTCCTCCCTGATGATGTTCCCTGTAGTTATTGTTGCTGTAACTCCACATCTTCTTGTTCTTCATGTCCTTCTCCTCCATGCTTGACCCCAAAGACTTCTCCTGGCCAGGACATCCCTACCCAAATATGCATAAAAAAGGATTTTTTAAGCTGATCTAAGCTTCTATTTTAAGCCATTAAACCCAGCCCAGCCTTCCCAATAAGCAACTTTTAGTCCAACCCACCCAGTGCACCTGAAATTATCCCTGCAGCGGAATTTAATAAATAAAGATTTAGCAAAACACACTTGCTGCTACTTGTCTGGGGAAAAAAAAAGTATCCTGCAATGAATTACACATAATTATTGACCCTGGAGTATAAATAATGAAGGTAGGAAGCTTTTAAAAGGTACATTATTAAACTGGTAGAATGTTTAGAGCTAGGCAGACATCAGTGGTTTAGCAATGAAATGCATGTTTATGAATCCCTTCTAAACAGAGATTATGAATCCAAAAATTTCAGTTTTAAGGTAATTAAAAAAAAAAAACAGATTCAGAAAATTAAATTGCCTTTGAGCTGTACAATCTTTCATTTAAAACTCTATGTTACATATAAAATTATATTAAAATAATTTAAAATAAAATATCCAGCTTCTTTTAGGGCCTGTTCCAAGGGAATGGAATGCTTTCCCACTTAATCTCCTGCTGGGATTTTCAGCCAGGGAAGTTCAGCTGAAAACTAGGGATGAGAGAAAAGCCTTGAAATAGTTGGGATCTTTGGCTCCAAACCAAGGAAGTTTGAGTATCTCTGGAAAAGGGAAAGTTTGGGTACATTTTCCAAGGTTTGTAGAGAATGTGATTCCCTCTGGGGAGGGTGATGATGGGGAGGAACAAGGGAAAGTCTGAGCAGAGGCTTGAGCTCAGCATGGGAGAACTTGGAAAAATATCCCACGGGAAATGTTGGCAGTGGAGGCACCCAGAGGTTTTGGGTTTAGATCCACATCCAGGAGCTTTAAATAAGGCAGGAGATGTTGCCAGGGTGCAGAAAATGGGAGCTGGAGGTTTCTGGGGTTTTCTGGCAGCTTTTCCCCCCTGGTGCCATTGAGGGACCTTCTGGTGACTCTGAATCAGAGAAAGGGGCACGATTTAGGCCTGGCTTTAACCCTGGCTCCTCTCACAAGCTGCTCCCAACCACATGGGATTGGAAAAGCTCCATGTCTCTACGGATTGCTGTGCAAAACCTCTCCCAGAGCCTGGAAAATCAGTCCCTTGACACGGGAGATCATTTCACTGAGGACCAAATGGAATATTGAGAATCATGGAATGGTTTGGATTGGAAGGGATCTCAAAGATCATTTAGATGCCACCCCTGCCATGGGCAGGGACACCTTCCACTGTCCCAGGCTGCTCCAAGCCCCAGTGTCCAACCTGGCCTTGGGCACTGCCAGGGATCCAGGGGCAGCCACAGCTGCTCTGGGCACCCTGTGCCAGGGCCTGCCCACCCTCCCAGGGAACAATTCCTGCCCAATATCCCATCCAGCCCTGCCCTCTGGCAGTTTGAAACCATTTCCCCCCATTCCATCATTTCATGCCTGTATAAAATTCCTCCTCATTATTTGACTTTATTTTATTTTATTTTATTTTATTTTATTTTATTTTATTTTATTTTATTTTATTTTATTTTATTTTATTTTATTTTATTTTATTTTATTTTATTTTATTTTATTTTATTTTATTTTATTTTATTTTCAATTTTATTCAGTGCAGCTGATATTTTAAATGCCCCAAATGCCGCTGCTTCCATTGCTCGTGCAGGAAAACGCAGCGTGGTCCCTCTGAATTTCCGCTCCATTCCAGGAGAGGGAGGCATGGGAGAGGGGATGCCAGGCACCTGCCCCCCACCCCTGGGGAGGGAATTAGCCAGGGAAGCCGGAGAAAAGCTGGGATCTGTGTGCAGAGCTCCTGACGGGGCTCCTTGTGTGGCATCGCTCCGGCAGCGCCTCATTGCTCCATCCCTGGCCGGGATCCGCACGGAGAGCCCAGGGGGAGGAATTCCTTGCTTCACACAGCGGCTCTTAATCAACATTTTGGGAAAGGCAATTACAGGTTCCCAAGCTGTGGAAACCTCTGGCTTTCCCACACTTGGGCTGTGTGGTCATCGGCCGGGGCTCAGCTCTTCCCTTTGTGCCAGGGACACTTGACCTCTCCCAGTGTCCGCAAAAGACTGGGAATATTTCAGGGATCCCCGAGGTGCCAGCCCTGCAGACACACGCACGGACTTTTCGCAACAGGGTTTTCCTAAGAGAGTTAGGAATGCAGTTTTTCTGGGAGCCAAACTCTGTTAGGTTTCCTTTTTTTTTTTTTTTTTTTTTGAAATTCCTGCCTTTTTGTTCCCAGCTTTCCAGCTGAGCCTGTTCCACTCCTGGCACCGCTGTCATACTCGGCTGCATTACTCAGCTTTTGCGCTGCCAGACTGGAATGTCAGTGGAAGTAACTCCCAGCTCCCAGGAGGGGGGATGGAGAGCCCCATTCCCTCTTCCTGAGGTAAGAAATTTCAGGATACATCTCAGTTACGGGAAAGGTTACCCGATACGTTGCCTGAAGGGCTGATCTTGCCAATCCACAATGCCCTTCCCATTCCTGATTCCCAAGAACAACCTGAGCACTGCGGAAAAATCAGGTTTTCCCATTAGATTCCCGAGCTCAGTAATATTCCCGCTGCCGTTTTTCCAGATGTGCCCTGACTGCTTTGCGCAGTGGAAATCTTCGTTATCAGAAGCCAAAATTCCCCTCCCAGCAGCTCTCAGAGGTCACTTATGGGACATTTATATCCTGACCTTAAGGCTGTGCTGCTCCAGCCTCGTTGGTGTACTTGGAATAAACCAATCCCTGCTTTCCCCAAGCTGTAGATTAAATCCCACAGCTGTAAAGATATTTATAAAAATCCACTTATTGCTATAATTCCTGGGCTGCATCCAAAGCAGGTGGGCAGCAGGGAAGGGACTGGGATTGTGCCCCTGTGCCCCTGTGCTCAGGTGAGACCCCACCTGCAGAGCTGCCCCAGCCCTGGGGCCCAGCTCAGGGAGGACGTGGAGCTGCTGGAGAGAGGCCAGAGGAGGCACCAGGATGAGCAGAGGGATGAAGCAGCTCTGCTGGGAGGAAAGGCTGGGAGAGCTGGGATTGTTCAGCCTGGAGAGGAGAAGCTCTGGGCTGAGCTCAGTGTGGCCTTGCAGGGCCTGAAGGAGCCGACAGGAAACAGGGAGAGAGACAATTTCCAAGGGATGGAGGGCCAGGACCCAGGGAATGGCTTCTCACTGCCAGAGGGCAGGGCTGGATGGGATATTGGGCAGGAATTGTTCCCTGGGAGGGTGGGCAGGCCCTGGCACAGGGTGCCCAGAGCAGCTGTGGCTGCCCCTGGATCCCTGGCAGTGCCCAAGGCCAGGTTGGACACTGGGGCTTGGAGCAGCCTGGGACAGTGGGAGGTGCCCCTGCCATGGCAGGGGTGGGAATGAGATGATCTTTAAGATCCCTTCCAACCCAAACCATCCCATAGTTCCATGATTTCCTACCCTCCCGAGGCTGGACTGCCCTGCTATAAGGCAAATCTTGATGGCCAGAAGTGAAAATTCCATGAAATGAAACTTAAAGTTTCATCTAAGGGATGGAACACTGGAATTCTTCATCATTTAAATAGACAGTTCAAGCAAACAAACTCCAATGAGTTAATATGTCATGGTCCGAAGTGTTGTAGTGTTCCAACTAATTTGGAAGGATTTGGGAGAAAATGGCCCCTGAGTCTGGAAAGAAACCTCAGACTGACCTCACCCAAGGAATCTGGAGGCCTTGTTGCTGTTTGAAGGTGAAAATCAGGACGAATCTAAAAGAAGTGGCCAGGAAAACTTCAAGCCAAGTTGGTTACAACATATCTGCAACCACAGGAAAATTAGGCCTATCCTGAGGTTTAATACAGTGGGGGAGCCACTGCCTGCCAGGATCTTACAGTCTGGGATGCTTTCTATCCGTACAAAAAGCCCCAATTAACTGAAATGAGGTAAAAATTAAACACATTATTTAAAATATTTCTGAATGTGTGACATCCATGCCACTTCTGACAGGCACCTCGATTCCAGGATGGGATTTTAGACAAAGCCTGCTGACACGACAGCAGTTTTATTGGAGTTTGGGATGTTTGGCAGAGCTCCAGGACTCAGAAATCCTTGGCTCTACACGGCCATCCCGGCCTTACTGATTTGGGTCTGGAAAAGCTGCTCCTAACAACTTCCAGCAGCCACAGTCCTGCTGTGGCAGTGGATTTATCAGCCGGGAAAATCCCACACGGCCCTTTCCGTGCGGGCAAGGAAGGCTCACAGGGCGCGCTTTGATTTCTTTTCACTTTCTTGGTCACTTTGGGCTCCTGCCTGGGGAAACTGGGCTGAGTAAATTTTGGCTTTTGCTACTGGGTGGTCTAAGGAGCTTCAGTTCTTCTGGAATTGTTCAGCCTGGAGAAGAGGAGGATCCAAGGGGACCTCACTGCAGCCTTTCAGTGCCTGAAGGAGGCTTCTAAAAAAGAAGGAAAGGGACTTTTTACACAGTGACAGGACAAGGGGGAATGGTTTTAAACAGACAGAAGGCAGGGCTGGATGGGATATTGGGCAGGAATTGTTCCCTGGGAGGGTGGGCAGGCCCTGGCACAGGGTGCCCAGAGCAGCTGGGGCTGCCCCTGGATCCCTGGAGGTGTCCTAGGCCAGGCTGGTTGAGCTTTGGACAATCTTCTGCCACAGATTCCTCATCACACTTAATCTTGCTTTGTTAAGATGAACTTAAGCTGTACAAATAATCGATGAGAAACAAATTATCACCTCTCCATCATCTTTAAATAACCTGTGTATGTGTGACCCATCTGTTCACTCTGCTCCCTGGGACAGGGACAGCACCCAGGGAGCGGCTGGAGCTGGGCCAGGGCAGGCTCAGGCTGGAGAGCAGGGGAAGGGTCTTCCCCCAGAGGGTGCTGGGCACTGCCCAGGCTCCCCAGGGAATGGGCACGGCCCCGAGGCTGCCAGAGCTCCAGGAGTGTTTGGGCACCGCTGCCAGGGATGCCCAGGCTGGGATTGATGGGGGGTCTGGGCAGAGACAGGGGTGGCACTGGGTGATCCCTGTGGGTCCCTTCCAGCTCTGGATATTCCATGATTCTGTGATCCTATGACCCTGGAACACAACTCAACTGAAAATAGACCTTTGCTTATGGACAACTGGTCCAAAAACCTGCTCTGATGGGGATTTCAGGGAATCATCAGTCTGCACTAATGCCTTGCTGCGACTCAGGCAGCCACAGAGTCCCTTCCTGAGCAGGGCACGATCTGCAGACGGCTCCAAGGAGCTGCTTCTCAGCTGCTCTGTCCTCTGGTTTTTCCTGTTCTGGACAAACAGGTGATTTTTCCTCCTCCTCACTGATATCCAGACTTGCTTCCCATTGTCAGAGCATCTGGATCAGACCTCGGTGCCTCCTCAAACACTCACATTCCACTTGTTGAGTCAGGAGAGTTGGACAGAGGCTGGAAAAGGATGAGCTGCACCAGTGGGGATTTATTGAGGCAAGATGGAAAGACCTGGGGTGAACAAACAGACTAAAATCTGTTCCTGGGGATCATACCCTGGTCAGCCATTCCCCATGTCCAGCAGGGCATCCTTTTCCCAACCCTGATCTCTGTGGATGCTGCCCCTTCCCTCCTCCCACCCAAAGAGAAGTTGTCCTGTGTGTCTCCAGTGCTGCACGAAGATGAGGAAATCCTCCTCCGTGACCACCAGAAGGGCCTGTGGGGGCTGCCAGAGGCCACAAAACGAGGGAACCTCACCCACTTTGTTGGCAAAGAAACATCTTTTCCCTGACTAAAAACGTCCATGAGAAAGAGTCTAATTTGGAGTTAATAACCCCGAGGTTCTGTGAGAACACAGCAAGAGAAAAGCTCTGGAGCCTCCCGGTCTGGGATGGAACAGAGGAGCATTTCCATGAATGCTCCAGGGTGTCATTTTCTGCTGCACATGGGGTTTTTTTTTTTTCCTCCTGAGCCCGATCTTTTCCTACAAAACCCAGCGTGTGCCGTGCAGAGGGAAGACAAGAGAGAGCAAACCACGGAGGTCACGGCTCCGATCCTGCGGGAAGCCGCTCTCCAAACAGAGAATTTAAGGTAAATATCTGCTGCTGATAAACACTCGGCGCATATTTAAGGCCACCACGGTTCCTTGGGTGCCCTTTGCTGGTGTAAATAAACTTCAGCTCAGTTTGTGGCGAACCTCAAATATTTGACTTCAGGCTCAGCAGAGGATGCAGTTATGAATCCGTTCCTGTGCATGGGTTTAACGCCGCACTGATCACGTGGGATCCTTCCCGGAATCCCAAGTTTTTCCAAAGAAAACAGGGATAGAGGGTTAGAGGAGCCTCATCTAAGGTGGCTCTGCGAAATATCCATCCCGCTCCAAGGAAGATGTCACCACCATCCATCATCCATGTCACTCCATTCCACCAGTTTTATTCATTTCCATCAGTTTTATCGATTTTATTCATTAATTTAATGATAATTCTGGGAGAGAGAGAAACAACCCTATGGACACCAGGTGTGTGCCTTTGCCTGAGGCAAAGTGAGAAGCAGCACATTCCTAGGATTTATCCTGAGCCCACATCCCTACAAAACCCTGCCCAGCCTCCTCGAGTGAGTCTGAGTGTTTTCATCACCATCATCTGATTTTTGGGAGCACAAGGGACACTTAGGAACTACACCTTTGGAAAGTTCCGAGCAGAGCCAGATGGATCTCGGATTCCTTGGCTCTGAACAGCCTGGATTGTGCAAAGCTGGTGGCTGCACTGCTGGAAAATCCTAAATTGCTCAGCACAGGGGGTTCTTTGTCTCCTCTGCTTGGAATTATGAGCAGGAAGAAAGCAGAAGTGGCAGCACAATTTCAGCCTGGTCACTCCAGCTTGGGAATGTTCTTGGGACCAACTCTGGCTCCCTGCAGCTGCTAAGAGGGCAGTGGAAATGGAAATGAATGGAAAAATAGTCCAGAAAAATATTTTGTGTGTGTGTGGCAGCCACACCTGTGCTCCAATGGACACAAAACCATGGAATTCCAGAATGGTTTGGGTTGGAAAAGACATCAAAGATCATTTCATCCCGCCCCTGCCATGGCAGGGACACCTCCCACTGTCCCAGGCTGCTCCAAGCCCCAGTGTCCAACCTGGCCTGGGACACTGCCAGGGATCCAGGGGCAGCCACAGCTGCTCTGGGCACCCTGTGCCAGGGCCTGCCCACCCTCCCAGGGAACAATTCCTGCCCAATATCCCATCCAGCCCTGCCCTCTGGCACTGGGAAGCCATTCCTGTCCCTCCATCCTTTTTAAAAGTCTCTCTCCATATTTCTCGACCCCTTTAGGGACTCAGCTGAAATCACAACTGTGTAAGCCCCAAATTCAGTTCATCCACCTCTTTCTCATCTGCCACAGGCATTTGGAATTAAATGAGTTTTCCCAGCGTGTTCCTGAGGAGCTGGAGGTGCTGCACACTGAGGGATGTCCCTGCCGCCGCTCCAGTTGTGGCGACTCCAGCAGAATTTAACTTGGAGCCAGCACAGCCTCGGGCACGTCCCTGTAAACCAAGCCCAGCGAGTTGTGCCTCGTGGGGGGACTCGGTGGCACTCAGAGCTCGGGGCTGGGTGACAAGGTGGGCATCGGGCACAGCGTGGACTCGATGGGCTGGGAGGGCTTTTCCAACCTCCATATTCCTGTGAGATTTTGGTCTTGGTCCTTCTTGTTCGGGCCAGGCTCTATCCGTGGGGAGATGAGCCAGCATCAGCTGTAGGGTACTTTGGTGGGAAATTTCCTCTCTGGAAGCTCTTCCATGTGGCAGAAAATGCTTCAGAGGAAGTGAGAGTGACCTGGAGATCAGGATTTCCAGCAGACTCCCCCAAATTAAAGGTTCATTCCGTGACTCAGAGGATGCTGTTTTAACAGGGGCAGAAATCATCTGAGTAACACAAAACCAAAACCTTTGGCTCAACGAGTTTTGCTGATCCCCTTTCGTGTATTTAAGTCCATGTTTTTGGCAACTCAATCGCAATAAAGCTGAACTCTCCCGTCCTCTGTGCAAAAAATTCCTTGTTCGGAGCCACGTAGATGTTCCTTTCTGCCAGTCCGCTCCACGCCTCATTTCTAATTCCCGATTTTTCTCCTCCCTGGCCACTTTTGCCCGTCTCTCCCAGGTGGAATTTGCCAATCCCGGAGGTTTGACCCGGCTGTGGGCAGTGGGCGGTGGGCTGTGGGTGGTGGGGGCTGTTCCTGTCAGCGCTTGGCCACGGTTGTTTCCGAGCTCCAGTTTCTTCCCACCCACATGGCCGGGACAGGCTGTGCCGGCTGGAATTCCCACAAGGAGCCAGGAAAATGAAGAAGCCTTGGCTTTGGCCCTGGGTTTTAGCAAAGCCCCATCCCAGGAGCAGGGCTGGGAATGGCAGAGCGGTGTGGAAATGGAAGGAAGCGCAAACCCCAGGAGCAGCTGGTACCAGGAAAGCACTTTTTTAAAAAAAAAAAAAAAAATGAAATAAGCTCCTCTTTCAGCTGGCCAAGGTTAAAATATCTGGCTCCTTCTCCAGCCTTTTATTTGGAATTCTGTCCCGGACACCTCCAGCTCCCTGTTTCTCCCTGGGAGGGATGAACAGCGGCCGTTTTTGGGAATGCTCTCCTCCCTTCTTTCCTGGCAGGTAGAGGCAGCTCTGGAGCGTTCTGAGGAATCTTTGCACCAACAATGACGGCCAAAATCTCGATGAGGATGACAAATTTTGGCCCTACTGAGTTTTTGTTGAGGAAGCCATGCAAAATGTTCAGTAAATGACAGGTTAGACATGGAGGTGACCCCAAAATTTGCTTTGTCCAGTGGAGCAGACGAGCCACCACTAAACTTGATGGAGCTACAGCAGCTTGGAGGCTGAGCCAGAGCACAAAGGAGCCCTGAATTTTAAGAAAAATCAAATTTAGAGCAACACAGGAGGCACAGAAACTGCTGGAGTTCCTGGATGTGATGTAACTCTGCTGGCCCAGCCCATCCTGAGGAGTTTGCTCCTCTGGGATGTGCTGAACCACCAAAGTTACAGCACAAGTTCTCAGAATAGGCATAAATCATCAAAAAAAAAAGCAAAATCCTAACACTGGCAAGGCAGAAAGAAATCTGCAGGTGGTCCTGGAAGAGGTGATTTGCCAGACTGGGGATTTGGGCACACCCGCATTGATGTCCTCACGGAGAGCAGAAACCCAGCCTTGCAGGAAAAAACAGGATGAAAAAGCAGGGGAAGGCAACTCACGGCTTCTGAATTCCAGAAAATTGCAGTTCATTTGAAGAAAGTGCAAAAATTCTGGTCATTAAATCTGAGTAAGAGCAAAATTGGTGTTGCCTGGCTCTCAGCAGGGACTGAGAGCAGATTCCAAGGAAAACAAGAGTTCCCATCACCGGGAGTGTGTCCTCCCAGCTTCCAGCAATGGGTGACTCCTCAAATCCTTGAGCCAGAAGCTGGATCTGCGCCGTGGTGTGAAATAACATTTAATGAGGTTTCCCTCGTAATTTTTCCAATTCACATTTCTGATATCCAAGACAATTCCAGAGTGTTTTGCACCTGGATATGGGGAAGGTTTGTCTCTTTTTTAATCTGACCTGATGAACACTGAGGTGAACATGACCAGGAATGACAAAGATCCTGAGCGAGTCATTCTAATTACTAACCCATTCCAAAAAATGCCATTCAGGTTTTTTTGAAGCCTGGCATTAGCACATGGAGAACTTGGAGAACTGGAAGAGGCTTAATAAACCAGGCCTGTGTTCTTTCCTAGTTTTTTTTTATTTTTCCATAAACAGCTGTCGATTCAGTCAGCATTAATTTGGGAATTTTAAAGAGCTGCTTTGAAATTCAGGTTGAAGAGTACTATTTTAATGCTGTAATGAACTTGGCCTGAAGCTGAGAGTGGATTAAAACCCAAGATTTCACAACATTTTTGCTCCAAAAAACCTGATATAATTAAAATGTTTTCCTTACAAAAACTTCCTGTATCTTATCTACAAATGTTATGATAAAGCTTTTCTTTGTTTGTCTCACCCAATATCAAGACAAAATGATATTAATTATATTGCAAATAGTTTTATTTTGCTAATTAGCTGTGTGGACTTAAATCCTTATCTTTTATACAAGGCATGGTAAAAGCCAGATGGGCCACAGAATTCCAGACCTTTTTTTATGGATTTTATGGTGGAGAAGAGAAGGTTGTGTGAGAATCTCAGAGCACCTTCCAGCATCTGAAGGGGCTACAGGGAAGCTGGAGAGGGACAATTCATGAGGAACTGGAGTGATGGGACAAGGGGGAACGGCTTCAAATTGACAGAGGGCAGGGCTGGATGGGATATTGGGCAGGAATTGTTCCCTGGGAGGGTGGGCAGGCCCTGGCACAGGGTGCCCAGAGCAGCTGTGGCTGCCCCTGGATCCCTGGCAGTGCCCAAGGCCAGGTTGGACATTGGGGCTTGGAGCAGCCTGGGACAGTGGGAGGTGTCCCTGCCATGGCAGGGGTGGCACTGGTGGATCTCTAAGGTCCTTTCCAGCCCAAAACAGTCTGTGATTCCATGATTTTATTCCAGTAGTCACTGATGTATTTAGATGCTCTTTCTCGTCAGACTCATATTTGAAGACCAATATATTTTAATTTTTCCAAGGACATTTGCATTTCCACTTGCTTAGAGACCTCTCTGGGTCACCTGTGCGGTTTGGCTGGAGGTGCTGTTGGTTTTGTCAGAGCGCTCCTCACACCGGGGCTTTTCCAGGAATTCTGGAGCCTCCAGAGCCTCCGCTGATGGCTGAAGGTGGGAGCAGCACTCAGCTCTGTCCTGGAGGAACTGAGCAGGGAGGGCTGAGAAGCACAACCACGAGGATGGATCAGATCTCTGTGGTTACACCTCAGGGACACCCCCGCTCCAGGGAGGCCACTCTGCCATGGGGGGCAGTCACCACTTCAGAGGGCAGGGGAAGCCACAGGCTGAGCGAGGACAAACCGGCACCTCAGGAGTCACACGGGAATGGGGCTTGGCCTCCGCGTTCTCCACACTCAGCAATTGCGGCTGATAACTCACAGAGATAACGGGCACGTTCCTGGCTGACCCCAGCAGCTCTGCAGGGTGAAATACCTTTTATCAACAAAGCTTTGTCTGAAATCTGAATTACCAAGGCACTAACTGGATATTTTCCTGATTAAAATTCCCATATTTAGGGCATCAGAGGTGCTTTAAATCCCCCTGTGGCACCACACTGCTGCCGGGACGTGCTTCTGGCAAAGTGAACAAGCAACATTCCCCTCTTGAGTTCAGCCTTGGAGGAACGAGGTTCCCTGATGGAAAAATTGAGGAATGAGGATTCAGATCCTGTGTGTGCCAGGAATTGGATGGGATTTCACTGGCACACGTCTCCCATGCAGTGTCAGGCAGGACAGGGAAGGTGGCAGAGGAGGAGTAGGATTTACTTGTTCCCTGCTCTGCTGAGGCCAGGTTGGACAGGGCTTGGAGTAACCTGGAATAAGGGAAGATGGCCCTGCCCATGGCAGATGATCTTTAAGGTCCTTTCCAACCCAAAACATTTTAAGATTTGATGTTTCTAATCTTCAGTCTGAAGATTTGATGTTTCTCATCCCCACGATTTCACGTCGTGCAGTGTGAACTGCCCTCGTTTTCTTCCTAACAGACAGGTCCTGTCGTCTAAGAACTGCCCTGAATTCGTGACAAATTGAGTTCCATCACCTCTGGGGAGCTTCCCAACCCTCTCCAGAAAACCAGAGGAAGCTCAGCAGCTCTCCCCCACCCTGAAGGAAAACAAACTGTCTCTTTTTTTTTTTTTGCAGAAAGCAAGTGGACTTTGAGCCACCCAGATGGCAAAGCCCGACTGAAAACCAGGGATTTCACTCCTTTAATTCTGTTAAAGCTCCTGTTCTACCCACCCAGCCCTTCTGTGGCATTACAGACAGTTTTCCTGAGGGTCACCTTTCCTTTAGGAGCCAGAAGTGTCACCTACCTGTGACCAGAAGGTCACAAAGCCCATGACTGAGGGAGTTGCCTTCTTTCACTGCTTTCCTTCCTTGCATCCTCCAGAAATTTGTCCGGACCCAGAGCATAAGAAAATTAAAAATTCATTTCTGTGGCTTTGTTTAAGTGGAAGAAATGAGGAATTCAACTTGTGAGAGGACAGTGGGAACCCCTCTGACTGGACTCCATCCTGCATCCAAGGCTCTCCAAATATCCCTGTGCCTCATCTGCCACGAGTTCATCATCATCCCCCCAGTGTCACAGACATCCCAGGACAGAAATGTGATCAATCCAAATAAAGAGAAATCCCAGGGGGTTAATCCCAGTTCTTACTGGTTTGGCTTGGCAAATACCTACAGATATAAAATTTTCCAAACAGGACAGAAACTCCCTCCCTCTGAGTGCACTGGTGTCCAGATTTAAGCTGTTTTACCAGTGGCAGCTGCCTTGAAGGAAACGAAGTTTCTCTCAAAAATTAAGAAGCCCAAGGTGGAGTTTGCTGCCTCAAAATACCTGAAATCAGAGAGAAATGGTCAAGGTAGTAACTTCGTAGTAGTAATTTGTACTAGAACTTTTATGTTTTTGGTTTTTGGAGAGTACTTCCCACTCTTTGATTTTTTTTTTCATTCTTTGAAATGTTCCTATTGGATCTGGCGGCAGTTTTGTGGGGACAACGATGGGAAATTTTCCTTTCTAAAATGTGAGACTCACAACCCAAGAGTGATGATCAAACCTTTCTGTCTCAATAAACTGATTACACCGAGTACTTATGAGCTGATTTATCCCTTCACAGACTTCCAGGATCCTGGAATTTCGGTTGGAAGGCTCCTTCTTGCAGCAAGTTGCACAATGAGGCCCTGAGGGTGTAAGATCCTGAATCCAGAACCCTCCCGGTCAAGGAAAAGAACTCTCAGTTCTCATCCTGATTTTATTAAAGCTGGGCTAATAAACTATTAATATTCCCTACCCAGATTAATTGCCTGGAATTTATGGGATATAAATTCCACATCATTTTCTGCCAAGGTAATGATACCCTGCAAGACCCACAACAAAAAGGGGAGAGAAGTTTTGTGTGGGTTTTGCACGAAAACGAAAGCAAGTGCTCCACTCTGGAATGTCAGCATTTGCTGAGGACAATCCAAAATGAATTCCAGGCCATATTTTTTAATTCCTGTTAAAATAAATGTGGGGCGGATTGCAACAGCTCAGCTGCAACTGGTTGTACGCAGAGGGAGCTCCAAACTCCAGCCTAGGAGTAAATGATGGAATTTAGGGTAAGTATGGCTGTGAAAACAAGTTTTTTAAAAGCAGTCTGATTCAATTTAGGGTTTTTTTCCCCCTGTTCCAGGCTTGACACAGCACAGGAATAAGGTGGATGTGAGATATCCAAGAAAAAATAGGCAAATTACCAAGCAGGCAATCGATGCAGGCGATCTATATCTCATTCACATTGTTGAATAAATAATAACTGAGGAGGCCTAAAATTAGCTTTGAGGAGAAACCTGAACTAGTCTGAACATGGGCTGATGCACAATTCCAGTCTCACTGCTGGAGTGGAGAGTCGGGATCTCAGCTGGGACACAGGGACTGGGAATGAGGCTGGTCTGGCTCCCCCTGGCTGGGCCAGAGATGTTTGTGCCAGGGGGAAGGAGGGGATGGTGGTCCTGCAAATCCATCACTTCTGGGGAGAATGGAAAGTTTGAGGTGATTTAGGGGTTCTTCTACTTGCAGGAACTAATCTTAACCCCAGACTGGTCTGGGTTGGAAGGGGTTTTAAGGATCATCTCATTCCACCCCCTGCCACGGGCAAGGACACCTTCCACTGTTCCAAGTTGCTCAGAGTTCCATTTGGATCCTGAGCTAAAGAAAATCAGGCAAATTAAGATTTGAGGCCAAAAGTCGATAAAACCCCTAAAAATCAGTGCTGACAGAGGAGAAGGGTTTGGGTTATGACACTGCTGGAGCTGGAATTCCTGCTCCTGATTGATAGCAGGGCATGAAATTTAATTCCCTCCCCCCTGCAGCCAGGAAGGGATGACTGATATCTAAAATGCTTGGGAATGTTATCTTCAAAGTCTCCAAAATAACAAAGTTCACCTTTGCAACGATGTTCCCTTTATTTTCATTTGTTTGACATGATCTGCTGAGTTTGACCCCAACTTCCAAACAAATTCACATCCAGAGAGAATGTTTGGGGTTTTTTTTTTCCCTGAAAATGCCATCTGGTCTACATGGAATATTGAAGCCTTAAGTTATCCATGTCCCACGTGTCCCACAGACAGAGCTTTTCAAATGCTGGCCCACACTGGGGCTTTTATAAATCCTTCTATTGATATTAATCAATAATGACCAAACTTTTGGAGAAAGAGCAGTGAATACGACCATCAATCCCACTTCAATAGAATTGCCCAGAAGGTCAGATAACTTTGTCTCTGTCTGAGCGAAGAGGATGGAAAAAATATCTCAGATGGGGAAGGGAGCCCTGGAAAATGATGGGAAGGATGGATTTAGAATCATGGAAGCACAGAATGGTTTGGTTTAGAAGGGATCTTAAAGATCATCGCATTCCACCCCCTGCCATTGATGCCATGATGATTTTTTGCTTTTCTTTTATACTCCTTTTATACCCCTTTTATACCCCTTTTATACACTCTTTTATATAGCTTTATATATTCCTTGTGCTTTTAGCTTTCATAGTTATAATTCTTTAAGTTCGATAACTCCCCTTAGACCCAGTATTTCGTTAAGTTTAGAGACGAAACATTCTGAAAGGCCAAAGAAACCAAAGTCCTCTCCAGAACACATTCTGTAAACAAAGCCAGGCCCAGCCAGGGGAAGGTTCCTCGCTGAGGGGTCTCGCTGGAGTCCCTCCCTGGGCAATCTTTGATAGATGTGCTAATTAGCAAGGCCTATAATTGCACACACATCACATCGTGGGGGGCCATTTCTCCGGGGGGCATTTCGGGGTGCATTTCGATGTGCATTTCGGCGCCCCTGAGGGTCCTTCAATAAACACCGAGGTAAAACCCTTTTCCCCTCTGAACTGTGTTCAGCTCTCTTCATTTTAAGACCAGGAAAAGGCGTCACCACGGGCAGGGGCACCTCCCACTGTCCCAGGCTGCTCCAAACCCCAGTGTCCAACCTGGCCTGGGACACTNCCTCCCAGCAGAGCTGCTCCATCCCTCTGCTCATCCTGGTGCCTCCTCTGGCCTCTCTCCAGCAGCTCCACGTCCTCCCTGTGCTGGGATTCCAGAGCTGGATGCACCTGTAGAGGTGGGGTGTCACCTGAGTAACATCCTTTGCTCTGCCTCTTCCCAAAATCCTGTGATTCCCCCACTCTGGCAGCTTTAAATGTTGCTGCTCCTTTTGCCAAACCAGTCACATTTACAAGAATTGTTAATTGCTGAGTTTCCCATAATTTGGAAATGCCACTCTGCTTCGTCCTGCTTTTTTTGGAGTGGGAAGAGCCTCTCAGTGCTGCCTGTGGAGTCAGCAGCTGGACAGAGCTCGCAGGAGGGGCGGCTCCCTGGGCTCCGAGGAAATATTATCAGAAACAACATGTTTTGGGCCAGAAATCTGGGATAAGGATTAGGAGAAATCAAGGAAAAAGGCTGTGGTTGAGAAAGACTGAAAAGAGGAAACAAAACCCAAAGGAGATCTCAGGGTTTTTAATCAGTTTAGGAGCCAGACTCAATTTCTTGATGCAAAAAGATGGAAATTATTCATAAGACTGAAAAAATAAAATCCTTTAGGTGGAAGAAACACCTCAAAACAACTTGTTTGGTGTCTGGACAGAAATAGGATTTACACAAATAATCAGAAGAGCAGCATCACTCACACAGAGGCAGAGAGAGATGATTTCTAACCAGGTATCTGCTTCCTGTGGCCGACGGATTTTAGATGGCTTATAATGGATCGCTAAAATGTGTGGCATGTTCATTACTGTCAAAAAGAGTGGATAACTCTCAAGCAGTGCAGATATTTTATTTATGAGCGAATAAAAGAATTTTATAGCTGCCTATCACTGATCTCCAGTGCTGGAATGGAGTAAAATCAATTCAAAGTTAAAACAAACAAGAAAAAACTGAGGGAGGGGAAAGGATTTTTTTTCTGCTTTGCTTCGGTCGTTATTATTTTTGTTCTTTGATTCGGTTTTGCTTTGATTTGGACCTTTTGACTTTGATTCCTGCTTGGATTGAAAGGCAAATTGAAGTGTAGCAGCCAGGCTTTAATAAAGAGATGTGCAGCGTCTCTGATGTATTTGAGGGAACCTTTGCTGCTTGTGGTTTTGTATATGGTTATGGTAAATAACCCTCACGCTGATTTTTGTGGTCTGCCCTTTGCTGTGGGTACTCGACCACCAGAGACTCGTTGAACCTAAATAACCCAAACCCATGCCCAGCCTCCAAGTGCCACCACCCCCACAAATCCTGGGAAAACAGGGCAGCCCCGGAACGCCCGCGGCTGAGGAGATGCCTGAATTTGGGCCTGCACTGAGGGGGAACGGCCCTGACAAGGCCCGGCCGCCGCCAGCTTTGTTATCCTGGGGGTTGTCACTGCAAAATCCCCCTTTCCCCATGGCTGCTTCCTGCCAGCAATCCCAATAAATGAGCCCAAGTGGGAGACAGGATGACAGGGCTGAGGCCCCGCGCGCGTCTCGCTGTCCCTCACGGGGAACGGGCCCTGACGGGGGGCACTGAACCCGAACTGACGGAGCGGCCCCGTCTCAGCCCCGGGGGCCTCCGCCGAGCGGGGCTGGCACTTTTCCTCCAGGAATTAGTGCTGGGTTTGCTCCCCTGGAAAAGCAAATTAAACCAGGCGGTGAAACCCCCTCAGAATATTCGGTTTAAGGCGCAAAATGTTCATGGGTTCTGCTGAGCACCCCTAGATAAAGATTTACCCTCATACATTCCCCCTGGAAATATGCTCCATTAAAAATATATTTAGGTGTATACACACCGGTTTTGTCCCCTGGAAAAGCAAATTAAACCGGGCGGTGAAACCCCCTCGGAATATTTGGTTTAAGGTGCAAAATGTTCGTGGGTTCTGCTGAGCACCCCTAGATAAAGACTTACCCTCATACATTCTCCCTGGAAATATGCTCCATTAAAAATATATTTAGGTGTATACACACCGGTTTTGTCCCCTGGAAAAGCAAATTAAACTGGGTGGTGAAACCCCCTCAGAATATTCGGTTTAAGGTGCAAAATGTTCGTGGGTTCTGCTGAGGGCTCCCAGAAAAAGATCCTTCCTCATACATTCTCCCTGGAAATATGCTCCATAAAAATATATATTTAAGCATATACACACCAACATCTTCCTTTAAATTCACGGACATACATCTTGTGCACACACACATGTATTTTTCAGGCCACGACAATAACTGGGACGACGATTTTTTTCCACACCGAAGGTGAAAAACCCAGCTGGAAGTGCAATAAAACACAGCTGACATGCACAGGGTGGGGGGAAATCTCCCTGAAATCTCCCTGAACTTTCCGGGGGGATGTCAGTCAGGGCCATACGCAGGCACTGAACCACAAAGTCAGAAGCACGACACGAGCAGGAAAAGGAACTCTCTGGGCAGAGTTCCTTCAGAGCGTGACATTTATGATTCATCTGACTAGAAATCTGTGTCCATCTGAAGACAAGATATTTTTTTTGTTGTTGTTTTTCTCTTTTCCTGTGGAAATTTCTCACATAACATAAAGCTTTTTGGCTCCCAGCAAACAAAGGCTAAGTTTTAGACCTGTGCTTTTTGGGAGCCTGGCTCCCTGCTAAATACAGATGTTTTCCAGAAGGGCAGCTGACTTCTAAAATAAATTCACTGCGGTGAAGTTGTTTGCTGAAAACCAGAAAATCTTCTGAATCCTGTTTAACGCAAAGGAGGGATGGTGGGGCTCTAGAAACAGCAAGTAAGGAAAAATGACATTTTCTGGCACTGTTTTTCTCTTTTCTTTTCAATCTTCCTCTTGCCTAAATGTCATCAGGTAAAATGAGAGCATCTTTTCAGGGGGTTTAATTCATGTCAGATAACAACACTTAACACTGTACTGACTGTACAGTGATAAATCAGGGCATGACTGTCTGTATCCTGCAACCTCGTGTGTCGCTCAAACTGAATTTAAACAGCTGATTTTCGTAGCTCAAACTGAATTTAAACAGCTGATTTTCCCTCTTCTGTGTTTTTTTCTCTTTTTCTTTGCTACTGACTTTTCTTTTCCTCAGCTCAGGTGGAAAAAGAGACAGTTCCCCAAGGCAGGGATGGCAGGGAAAAGAGAAATAGTCACTGGGAAGAGCCGTTGAGATAAACAAGGAGCAAACACCTCTTGGGACCTCAAAAAGACGATTTGGGAAGAGACCCCAAACAAAGATTTCCTAGGGACCAAAAACCCCACCTGCAAAGACACAGTGGGCAGGTGGAGATACGGGGATAAACACTTAATTTCCTTGCTTGTAACTTTTTTTTTTAAGCAGTTTTGTGGTTTTATCCTTCTTTGAGGAGCTCTACAGAAGGATGAGAGCTCTGGCGGACTCAGATCCTGTCACAACACTTCTCTACTCAGTTTCCAGGGAATAAAACCAGATCCCAGTTTACCCTCCAGTTCTGGTCCTGCAGAGTGCAGGTCCCCTTCCAAAGCTGTTCCTCTCCTGTGCTCACCTGTTTTCCTCATCCCTCTCTTTGTGCTCAGCCCTTTCCATTCTTTCCCTTCCAGCTGTTAAGAAGTGGGACTGGGAATGCATATGAGCAATTGGCCCACGGACAAACCTGCTGAACTGAGGCTAAAATTTCCCTTCAGGGAGCCAGATTATGGTTGGGGTTTTTTTTTCACTTACAAGAAAGGAGAGGCAGAAGCCAGCACAGCTAGCAAAGGAGAAATTAGTCTGCTGGAAAATAGACTTTTTTCCACACCTCAGCTTTATAAAACTGACCCAAAACGAAGCCAGGATATGAAATCTGAGCAACTCGGACTGTAATAAATAATTTTTTTTTTCTCACTTCTTCTCCAGAGCTGAGCCAAAACAGAGGTGCAGAGAACCCTCACCACAGCCAGGCAAACCACAGTCTTTCCCTGTCGCTTCCTGGGGGCATGCAGGGAGGTGAGAGCTGCAGAGTGATGAGGATTCCTTCCTGCTGGGAAAGAAATCCCGAGCAGATCGCTGGGGATTTACTTCACACCCCTCGTTTATCTTGCATTCCACACATCTGTGCCTCGGAGCAGAAGTAGCTGCAAATAGCTCAGATATCAGCGTGCGGTTCTGAGAAAACAGGGCCATGAGGAACTGGCTTCTGAGAGACAGGGACAGGGAGGAAACGCTGCTGCCGTGCGCCAGGCTTTGCTCCTGCCGTTGTACACCGAGAAACAGCTGAATGATTCCCCTCGGAGTGGGTTATTCCACAGCAGTTTCACGGGGTGGATCGCACTCGTACTCACAGGGGAGGATTAGGTGGAAGGGCCAGCTGGAGGCTGAAAGGCTTTGGGGGAATTTAGGAAGATTTTTTTTTCCTGAACGCCCAATTCATCACCTGTAGCATCAAGAAGAAGGCCTGGCTCTCGGATCCCATGAAGTTTCAGGTGATTATTCCAGTTATTTGTCCAGTTCCAGCAATTTGCTCTGTGATAGCCGTCGTGCACAAACTTGTCCCAGTTCACAGAATCATTTTGGGTTGGAAGGGACCTTAAAGCCCATCCCATCCCACCCCCTGCCATGGGCAGGGACACCTCCCACTGTCCCAGGCTGCTCCAAGCCCCAGTGTCCAACCTGGCCTTGGGCACTGCCAGAGATCCAGGGGCAGCCACAGCTGCTCTGGGCACCCTGTGCCAGGGCCTGCCCACCCTCCCAGGGAACAATTCCTGCCCAATATCCCATCTAACCCTCCCCTCCTTCAGCTTAAGGCCATTCTCCCTTTTCCTGTCACTCCATGCCCTTGGGAAAAGTCCCTCTCCAGCCTTCTTTAGGTAGTGAAATAGTCTTGGGGCTTAATGTAAAATACTTTTTTTAAACATGTCTTATTTTGAACAGAATTCCCTCTTTCATTCCCTTACAAAATGAATGAAAACCATTATTTTATACAAAACAAGCAGCTTAGACCTATCAGACAAGAATCTAGGAAGCACTTTCCCAAGCCAAAGCCTTTTGATAAGAACACTTTAAAACGTTTTCTTGCTCCACTTGTGTTATCTTGTAATTGAATTACAAATCCCTCAAGCCTGTCCTTCCTGATAAAGGAACAAATTGCCCCTATCTGAGACACATCTGTGCATTTAAATTTAGGTCTTGTTCATGTTTCTGTGACATTTCTCGGGGCCTTCCAAGAAATGCTGCCCATTGTTTCTAGATGAGCAAATTCAGGTTCTGCAGAAAACTTTTCCACTTCTGCTTCACAGTTTCCACTGATCTGATCTTCACATGGAAAATTTCTTCCTCTGTGAGATTCTGGGGAAATCAGTGGCAACTCTGTTTCATCTTCCCTCTAGGAAATATTTTATTTTTATCTTTTACTGATGTCATTTTTTCACATCTCATCTCCCTGACTGGCACCAATCAGGCAAATATCATCACATTTGATATGATAACTTGTTTAAATGGGTTAAAGTGTTCTCCTGGTCTGAGCATCTGCATGTCCTCCACAGGGAATTTCTCTGATTTGTACAGCTTAGCTTTCATCTCATGGACTCTCAGAGTGGTTTGGGTTGGAAAGGAACTTAAAACTCATCCAGTTCCAACCCCTGCCATGGGCAGGGACACCTTCCACCATCCCAGGTTGTTCAACTCATCCCATTTCTCCCACTTCACTTTCTTACTGCTCTGTTCGCCCTCACCCCCCTCCCCAGGCAATGTTGGTGGGAGAAATCCTTGCTGCTTAGAAAACCGGATTTTTTCCATTCAAAAACCCAACTGTGATTCTCAGACCTGGGAAAATCCGCCATGGGTGAGTGGGTGGTTGAGTCCCTGCCTTTCAGCAGTTTGCTCCACGCCCTCCCTCCCTCCTCCAGGCTTCAAATCCCCCATAAAAGCTCCGTTGCAAAGCCCGGTAAATAACGGAATAGCTGGGATGAATCGGAGCCTCGCTCCTTCTTCGCAGGGCCTCCGCAAAATCAAAGGGGCAAATTGATCTGACAACATCCAAGTGCTCAGTGTACACGGTATTAAAATGAATTTCTTGTTCGCTTCGAGGAGCAGCAGCCCGAGGAGTATCTCTGTCCTCAGTGTTTTCCTGGGGCCGTGCCAATGGTGCCTCGTTGTCTGATTTCCGAGGGCTGTAATTGAGTGATAATTGCCAGTTCCTCTTTTGAACCAACACTCTCTGCGAGCCCTGATAAACTTCATCACCATTTAGCTGGAAATCTGAGAGCTCTAAACAATTTATTTACCAAGAGAGACACAGACATCTCTTAACACACTGCACCACTGCCTGCCCTCCGTGTACATCGGCATTTGGGTGGCGCCAATTAACAGCAGGCTGCAGTTTGGGGTTGGTTTGGGGTTTATTTTAATTTTTAAAACAATTTTTCTCTCTTTGATGTGGTCTCTGGGAGCCATTTGTTCAGGCTTTTTCCTGCCTGCACCGCCAGAGGAGTTTTGGGGGTTTTTTTTTGAGTAGAATGAAGGGAATACCTGATTTTAGCCACTTGTGCAAAGTTCAGTGAAGAGAAAACAAATAAAGACGAGGGTGAATAAAGCAAAATGTAGAAATGAAGAAAAGTTTTATTCCATTTATGGATGAGATGACGCAGCCTGGAGTTTTGCTGATTTTCTCATTTAGCTGTTAACGTCTTATCTCTCTCTGGAAGTAACAGACTCAGAATTACAAACTGGCTTCTCCCTTCACCTCAAAGCTTTTTAGGGAGTATTTTCAGTGGTGGAGAGCTGGATGTAGAGGGGACACCTGAATTCCTGCTGCCGTTCAGACCTACAATAGCAGATCCCATTGGATGGTGGATTCCTGCTGCACTTAGTGGAGATGCAACCCATAAAATTTAGCCCCAGGGTCAAGTTTTCAAAAGTATTTTTTGAGGAAAGTCCTCAAATGGTAGAAACATAGGGCTGGAAGGGACTAGAAATGTCGGCTGCCTTGAAAAATTGTTACTCTTGAGAGATATTTCTCCGGCCTGTTCTTAAAATCTCCAGAGATGATGGGCCCAACCTGCTCAGAAAAGCATCAGAGTTTGGGAATCCAATCTACGCGGAGCCAGACCCTTCTGTTCTGCACCTGCTGCCCACTCTCCTTAAATTCCATGGAATCATGGAATATCCAGAGCTGGAGGGGACCCACAGGGATCCCCCAGTCCCACCCCTGGCCCTGCACAGACCCCCCAGCAATCCCACCCTGGGCATCCTTGGCAGCGGTGCCCAAATGCTCCTGGAGCTCTGGCAGCCTCGGGGCCGTGCCCATTCCCTGGGGAGCCTGGGCAGTGCCCAGCACCCTCTGGGGGAAGAACCTTTCCCTGCTCTCCAGCCTGAGCCTGCCCTGGCCCAGCTCCAGCCGCTCCCTGGGTGCTGTGCCTGGCCCAGGGAGCAGAGATCGGAGCTGGCCCTGCATTATTCATTAAATTTTATCTTCATTGCTGTATTCTTACTGTTCTTGTTTTTATTGTCTGTATTCTTGCTACTCTTCTTCTTTTCTTCTTCAATGTACTTTTAAGTTCTTATTACTGTTCTACTTCTATCTATTTTAAAATTACTCATCTTCATCTTATTTGCCCAGCAAGACCAGTGCAGCC
>VXBT01005023.1:0-67892 GCA_013400235.1 Oriolus oriolus
AGAGGAGCACACGGCGGCACAGAAAGGCTTGTCTCCGCCGGACCCTGCGGGAGGAGGTGTCAGACGGCAGAGCCTGCGGAGAGGGGCCTGCCAGGAGCTGACAGAGGGTGAACAGCTCGTGATCACCCCACAGAAGGACATTTAGAAATCGCCTTGCTGATGTGGCAATGTGTGATAGGTTGCTTAGCGAGAACCACCATGTAAGCAAATACTGTGCCTCGAAGAAGTGTATAAAAGCAGCTCGTTTCTTTGAATAAACAATTCAGCTTCCCTGCCGGTCTCCGTCTGTGTCTCAGTCGCTACAGGTACTTCTAGATCATCATCTGCTAATAATGGGCTTTATCCCCTTCCTGCAGCAGGTGACTGTAAAGCTGTCACCAATGATCTGGGTTTACAGCAATAGCAATTATACCGGGATTTTTTATTATATTTTGAATGCTGTGTTAGTAGTGTAGAATAAATTAACCTTAGCCAGAATTAAGCTGGCTGTATATTCCATTAATATTTGGGATCAGGCAGCATTTACAACAGAATTGCATCTGCAGAGGTTGTTCGAGTATGACAGAAGAGGTGTCTGTCCTGGTCTTGGACACTTTCACAGATGAAGCAACCACAGCTTTGTGCCAGGGCCTTCATCCCCAGTAAAGAATTCCCAATTTTACACTGATTTCTCTCTGTCACATGATTAAGAAATATCTAAGGGTAATTCTTTATATGAATTGTTTAAAACACATGCTGGGTTTTGGGAAATACTGACAATTTGCTTCATTTAATGGTAGCTTTGGCACCTGGTGTGTTGCTTTTGGCCTGAGAAGAATTCCAAAGCTGAAAAAATGAGAAATTGCAACACTTAGTTTTTGTTGATCAGTGTTAAATCAGAATCAAGATAATCAAAGGATAATTGGGAGTAGAATGTGCTTAGGTTTAAGCAGGTTTCACAGAAACTTGAACCCAGGCTTGCCTTCAATTTTATCCTGAAACCTGTTGGTGAAAGGTACATTTCCCAAGTAGGAATTGAAAAGCTTTTTGAAGCATGGAGAAGTAGCAACACCAAATAAAATAAATTAATGTAGTGATATTTCCAGGAACCCTTTTATACTTTTATAATATGGAATGAGTATAGAGGGTAAATGTGTAACTGGGGATATGACACAGTAATGTGGTGGTGGACTGCTTGGCCTGGAGCAGAAGTGGAGTACAAAATCCAAAGAAATAGGAGGATTCAGTGTTAAAGTGATGATATTTTCATTTCTCTGGAGAAGCTGTGCCACAGCTCTCAGTGTGTGTTAACCATTGGAATAACACAGAGGAAGTGACACATTTGTACTGCTGGATTTACTTCAAGTCAGACTGGACAGCACCTTTTGATTCAGTCTCCTGAGTCACATTTCTGTGATTGGCCGTGGCAAGGGAAGCTGAATGTGTGTCTCAATTCTGTCCAGATAATTGAAGGGAGGAAATTTCCACGTGGGGGGTATATAGGAAAACTCTCCAGGCCATGTTCTCAAGGAAGGAATATCTGGAGAGGTTTGTGCACAGCTGGGTGGCACACAGGGTGACACAAGTCCTGTCCTTGTTCCCTGGCCAGTCCTGCCATGACGAAAGCTGGAGATTTTACTTTCCTCCAGCGGAATGCTCAGCTTTGATCTATTTTGCTGTCTCAGTGACTTGTGTTGTCCTGCCATGGAACAGAAGCATGGGAGCAGCACAGAATCAAAGGGATGTTTGTGAGCCATGCAGCAAACATTAGACCCCACTCCATTTCTCACCCTTTCCAACTCCAGTCTTGCGCAGGGCTGTGTGCAGGAGCACCGAGGCAGTAAAACAGAGCGGGATGTCATCCCTAAGGAATGTCTTAGCCTCCTCAGCCTCCTCAGCCGAGCAGGTGGTGAACTTGTGCTTGGCTGGGTTTGGCAGCAGCTGTGCTCCATCCCCTGGTGAAAATTAAATAAAAACCTATGCTTGGAGTCAAACTCTCCACTAGGACAGTTTGGAAGAGCTGCATCCCAAGCTTCTGGAACTGCCCTGGCTGCATTTGGGTGTGGCAGGGGTCAGAGGAGGTGCCAGGCCCTGCTCAGTGGTGCCCAGAGACAGGACGAGGGGCAAGGCCAGGAATTAAAACAGGAAATTCCACCTCAATATAAGGAAGAATTTCTTTATGTTGAGGGTGGCAGAGCCCTGGAAGAACTGCCCAGGGAGGGTGTGGAGTCTCCCTCTCTGTTTGAGAGACATCCCAACCCCACCTGGGTGTGTCCCTGTGTCACCTGCTTCAGGTGACCCTGCCTGGGCTGGGGGTTTGACTGGGTGATCCCTTCCACCCAGTTCTGGGATTCTGTAAGGATCTGGCTCTCCACAGCAGTTGGAGAATCAAACCCCAACCTCTTCTCCCATGTATCTATCTCTGACAATCCATCTTAGTACCGAAAATGACGGAATGTGGATGGATAGGACACCGAAACCAAGCTGGGTTTATTAACAATGGGCAGTTCCTGGATATTGTTTCAATTATGATCCCCTGTAACGAGTTCAATACAATCTGAAACGTTCCTATAAAGCTGCCTATGGGGTGGCAGCAATATATGGTGTGATGTTACAGGCTTTTCATAACATTCCAGAGTAATTAGGACATAAAATTGAACTGAAACTTTAAACCACTTTTCAGCTTTGTTCTCTCTCTATATATGTTACTCTTCAGCAGGCAAGGGCAGTAATTTAATACTGACTTCTGGCTGTAAGATTACCGTATAATCTAAATGCTAATAACAATTAAAGCACAGCGTGGTGATTAAAGTGTCTCTTGGAATATTGAAAATACAGGTAATAAATAGGGCAAGGATGTGAGGCGGAGTTGGAGTTTAAGGATCTGTTCTGAAGGGCTGTGCTGAGAAGAATGGGTTGGGCCAGAGAAGTTTTGTGCACAGTCTGTACTTCTTCCATGCTTAGCCCTCAAACACAGTCTCATTGGATATATTTTTATTCCAGGCTCTATCATGTGGAAAGCAGACCTTTGAAGTCCAAATCTGAACTCTTCTTATTTCTTTCTCCCATTTCTATGAGCAATAGTTTGTCTCGGGAGAGGTTAAAGGGATGGTTTCCCTCACAAATTGAGAGGAATATTTCCTTTTGGAAGTTAGTTCTTGTTAACAAAATACATACTTCAGAGTTTTCTAGGAGGCAGAAGAACCATGAAAGGCAGCTAAAACAAGAAAGAAAGGAAATGAGATGCAGAGACCCTTTAAGAAACCTACAGCCATGTGTGAAAACATGTGAGATCCATTAAACTCAGGGAATGCCGGGATAAATGTGCAGCACAAAACATCTCTGAGCTCAGCTGTTGGTTCTTCCAAAGCTCTGTTTGTGTTTCCCTTTGCTTGTAGCTCAAAGCAGTAGCACAGATTCTGAATTTCATGGATTTTTAATGGATTTATTCACAGTAGTTTAATGGAGATGAAATGTAAGTGTTGGAGCAACCAGGATGGTGCTGATGGATCCTGGGATACAGGAACTGGAGGGTGACATGGATGATTCAGTGGATCCAGGATCTGTCCTGAACCCTCAGTTAATCCATTTGTCTTTGCAGTCATATATTGAGGGGAAAAACTCCCTCTGTGGGTTCTGATTTCCTGCAGCTGGGTCCAGCTGGGAGCCAAACTTTGGAAAACCCTTTGAAGGTGTTCACTGATGACTCTTGGCAGGCTCAAAAGCCTCTGGACTTCTCTCCCTCCACCAGCTCATTTCCACTGCTGAATTAATGCTGAGAATGGAATTTTTATTATTTTTCAATTATTAAAAAAAAAAAAAGGCTTTGCAAGATTGTTCATTTCTTCCTGGTCTCTAAATTTCTCCATCTGCTCCCACAGATGCAGCGTGAGGCAGCAGTGCATGGAACAGTTGTCATAAAGCACACAGCGACTGTCCAGGGACCCTTCCCCAGCCACTGGCTCCTTGTGGGGCTTTTTACAGCCTGGTTTAATTTTCTGCTTGTGAGACTCACCAAGGCAGACTGACTTACTTTGCCCTTTCCCCAATTTTTTTCTCCTATGTGTTTCAGAGGAAGGAAAGGGACAAAACAAAGCTATAAAAGTAAATCAATTACCAGCTCTTCCAAGAAGCTGTTGCAGCTTCACTCATCTCTGTTCCCTTTTATGCTCAGAGAAAGGCAAAAAGAAATAGTTGACATTATTTTGGTTTGTGTTTTTTGCTTCCTCTGCTGTTCAGATATCTTGGAATTGCCAGGATTTATATAGGTAGGGATGCTGCTTTCAGCTCTTTCCCCCTTGCATTTCTTTTTTTTTTTTTTCAATCCCATAGTTGAAGATTTCTAGGTTTAGCACAAGCAACCAAACTGTTGTCTTTCGGTTGAAAGATGGGGCGACCTGGTCCCGAATCACAGCACGGCAGCCCAGCCTCTCCCGGACCACTTAGTCCATCGAACGCATGGACACCAATGTGGTGGATGTTCGAATGGCGTTTATTATCTTATCTTACAGGGTTTTATAGTGAAGGGGGTTTCGCTACGTCAGAGGAGGGGTGGTGGGCTTGTTAGTGTAGGAAAGGAGTGGAAAGTTACTGGGGTTAGGGGGGCTTGCATGCCTGGGGTGATCGTTATCTCAGGGTATGTGGGGAGAGAGTTCCCTGTCTCTTTCCGTCACATCGCGAGATCTTCCGCTCGCCTGTCCCTATCCTGCAACACCAAACCATCTCTATCTCAAGAGGATTTCCCTATGGATTCCTTTTGCAGGGATCAGTTAAAGGGCCATGTCCCTGCCTGGGCAGCAGCATCTGTTCGGCACAAGCTGAAGGGACCCAGCTGGTTGGGAAAAGCAGCTGCCGCTCTCTGGGTTCTGTTCCTTTGGTCTGTGTTACCCCTGGTCACCCAGACAAGCCACAGGTGGCGGATGCTCCCTGGATATGGGAGGAGATACCAGAATTATTCCTCAAATCAGCACTCAGGGGCTGAGGGTGTCACTGTGATGGGGATTGCAGGGCAAAAAAAGTTTGAAAAATATTAAATTCTCATTTAGGTTTCTGTAAAGTTCTTCGGTGACAGAGCCTGAGAGGCCTCTGCTCAACTCTAACCCAAGTGTGTGAATCGTCACAGAATCCCGGTGTGGTTTGGGTTGGAAGGGACATTAAAGCCCATCCGGTGCCAACCCCTGCCATGGGTAGCGACACGTTCCACTGTCCCAGGTTGCTCCAAGCCCCGTCCAGCCTGGCCTTGGATGCTTCCAGGGGTCCAGGAGCAGCCACAGCTGCTCTGGGAATTCCATCCCAGCCCCTCACCATACTAACAGGGAAGAATTCCTTCCCAATATCCTGCCTAACCCTACTCTCTGTCAGTTTGAAGCCATTCCCCCCTGTCCTGTCACTCCATCCCTTGGAAATAGTCTCTCTCCATCTTTCTTGTCAGCTCCTTCAGGCACTGCAAGGCCACAATTCGGTCAACCCAAAGCTTCTCTTGTCCAGGCTGAACAACCCCAGCTCTCTCAGCCTTTCCTCCCAGCAGAGCTGCTCCATCCCTCTGCTCATCCTGGTGCCTCCTCTGGACTCTCTCCAGCACCTCCCCATCCTCCCTGTGCTGGGCCCAGGGCTGGGGCAGCTCTGCAGGTGGGGCCTCACCTGAGCAGGGCAGAATCCCTTTTTTCTCCTTTTTCTTTCCTTTGTGGGGCCATGCCCGAGGCTTTTGGCAGAGCAGCACCAGAAGGAGCAGCAGAAAGGTTCCTGTGCTGGCAGAGAGGAACTGGGGGCAGTCCATGGATCATTCTGATCCCTGGCTCTGGCTGAGCTGATGGAACAGGGACAAAGATCCCTGTGTGGCTGAGGCTCAGGAATCAAAGGCCCAGAGCTGTCTGTGTGAGATGGTGTTCAAAGGGAAGAAAGGGGGAAATTAACTCAACATTCTTGTAACCAATTGAACAAGATGCAAATAAAATGGAGAAAGGCTTTTGTGTGTGTGTTGGGGTGTTTGTGAGCTGGGATTCACATCCATTATCCTTGATGAAAACATTTTGACTGCTTTTTGTCAGAGCCCTTCTGTGCTCTAAGAGCTTCTCTTCATCATAATGGGCTTCCCTGATAGATATCCCTGCCATTGCCACCAAACCGCCTCCAAGCTTTATTCCTTTAGAATTTAAGAATGTGGGTTTTATGATAATGCTTTTCCTGTGGCTGGTGAGCAGTGCCCAGGGGTTTGAAGCATTTATTATTGTTAATAATCCATGTTTAATAGATCTGCTTTCTTCTGGAGATGGCAAAGAACTTGATCAATTCTACAAAGGGGAATTATTTCACCTGGTAATGAAATACCCTCATCTCCTGGGCCAGAAGAGGAATAAGGTGGGACAGAGCAGCTCAGCAGAAGAAATGCTGGGTGGTTTATGCAGCTGTAATATGAATATCCTTTACTATTTTGGGCACCTCTCTTCATTCCAAGCAAGCAACAAGCAAAAAAAAAAAAAAAGTGTGATGCAGATGGAGATGAAAGACCTGGGGAGATGAGGAAAGGTCATTTTCCTGACACAACGGGATGTGTGCAAGGAGGAGGGACTCTGGTTTGAAGCTGTCTGTCAGGAATAGATTGGACAGAGCATCTTGGCCCCACGGGAGAGAATCAGTCAGGACTTGCGGTGAAGGCATCGCTCGTCTGAGCCGGATTTGATTTCTCCCTGCGCTGCTGGAGAGGGGAGCTCCTGACATTGTCCAGCCCAGGGGTAGGACAGGGAGTTCGTGGAGAGCCTCAGGACACCGATGTTTGATAGGACACTCACTGCCTGTCTCTGGGAACGCACTGCCTCTCATCTGGGAACACGGCTGGCACAAGGCAGCCATGGAGAATCACAATATTTAAGTCTCTTGGCAAGGGGGGTTTGTGAGGCACGCTGGCAAACTTGGCTGGCTTGTACTTCTGTGAATTACAGATTGTTCAGCAAAAGGAAAAGGGACTTCCAGGGGAAAAGAATCCACAGAAATCCTCTGCCATAAAACTGCCCTGTAACTGCAAGATCCTATTTGGGTGTTCCTGTAAAACAGGGAGCAGTGGCCTGGGCTCAGCTGCTATGGGCAATGGAGAAGTTGAGAGTCCTCGGAAAATGCCAAAGCAATGGGATATTGTCTGGTTCCCGTTTTCAGCCTGCACATTTCTTGTGTGGATCTCTTCAAAGGGACCTGGGGAGAACGGGCTCATGAATGACCTGGATCATTTCTGAGGTCTGAGGCAAAGTAACAGTGATTCTCTTCCCTCAGCACTGCTGGGAGGTGTTTGTGGTCCCTAAAAGAGGGACCTTCTTCTTTAAATTTCTTTCTTTATTTAAAGATTCTTTAAAGAATTCTTCTTTAAAGACATTTCCAGTCCGGTAGGTTTTGAGCTTTGCCTCCTAGCTCCATTTACTCCCCTTGTAGTGTTTGTATCCATCTGACCTTGTGAGTGCTGAATTCTTCCAGAAAAGGGTCATGAAACTGCGAAACTTTGTTTTGGTGGTTTTTAGAGATGCTGCAGTAAAGGGGACTGATGGCCTGTGTCAATCCTCACTTATCAGCAAAATTATCTCAGAATAAAGAAATGTTAAGGATGAGAAATGTTCACCTGATCTCTCAAATGCCATTGCAGTTTAACTGTTGCATGAGGTAATTAAAATAGAATTTTTCCTCAGTTTAAGGTTAACAACCCTGAATTTCTTTAAGTCAACTGGGAACTAATTTGGGCTCACCTGACAATTGGATCCATTTATCTCATTATGCTTATTAATTTGCTTTGCATTATGTTTCTTTCCAAGGACTGAACCTGACTGGCTTGACATTACTTTCCATTTTAAAACATGTTTTTAGTATTTTATTTCCTAATTACCATTTCATTTGTCATCTTCCCCAACCCTGTGCCAGGATGATATCCTTAGGAGGAGCAGCAGGATGGATTTTTCTGGTATTTAAGTTTTGAAAACTCCCAAGTTTAGAGCACCAGCAGCTGTAGCTGTTCTTCAATGATTGGTTTTAATTGATTTTAAGAGCATCCCCACCTCCTCCTCTGCCTTTAGGACTCTCATCTCAGAAAAGGCTGCTTGGGAGTGGATTTATTTGTGCCCAGGCTCAGAGCTGGCTGTGAGACACCATGGGGGGATAGCAGAACCAGGAGAGGTGGCCCTGACCCCTGCTGATAGCACTTTATTCCAGGCTCCAACAATTCAATATTCAAAGCAAAGCAATATTTTAAAACACTCTGAAAAGCAGCAGAGACTTTGTACTAAAAATACCAAAGGCTTTCCATTGAGCCGCTCCAGCTGAGGAGCGTTGTTTGCTCAGAGATAATTAGCAGAGTCCTCAGAGCATTCTCAATGGCTTTGTGCACGTCCTGACAGCCAAGAAACACAGAAGGAATTCAGCAGGGCTACTCAGAACATCACTCGAAATATTGGATTAATGACTCATCTCCCAGGCTGGGGGAAGAGGGAGAAAAGGCTGGAATAAAAAAGCAAAACCACTCATTCAGTGATAGCCATCATCTGTGTTCTCCCCAGGAGCTTCCTTGGCATTGCCAGGCAGAGGTCGAATCTTTCTGGTTGGAGCCAAACACTTCCCAGCTGGGACCCGCTGGTTTGGGAGCAGCAGAGAGATTTGCCTAAATTTAGTGTCCTTAAACCTCCAGCCAAGTATTAAACACCATTCTTAAAACTTGCAGGAAGGAAAACTTCTTTAAAAAGCGCTTTTTGGTGTTTTGTTTCGTTGTTCAGAATTCTATTGGAAGGAGAAGAGTTTTAAGGTCCCTTCCAAACCAAAACATTCTAGGATTTTATGATTTTCTGCCCCATTTCCACCATGAGACTGGAGCTGGAGATTGGGCTCTAGACAAGAACGTGGCTTTGTCAGATCAGAATTGCTGAGAACCCCGAGCAAGGCTTTGATCGTCCAAAGGGTGCACAAATTAAGTACTTGCACCTTAGATTTCTCTCATTCACTGCTCCTTTTGTTTGTTTTTTTGTTTGTTTGTTTGTTTAATAAAAGCAGTCAAGGCCATCTTTGGGAGGCACCTGCAAACACCTGGATGTGCAGGAGTAATGGGATTGTTTCTTCGCCCAGGTTTGGCCCACCAGCTGCTTGTAAAGGGGTTTTTTTTCTCTGTTAGATGTGCTTTTATGACACTTCCTCCTATATTTAATATGATTCCAGTCTCTGGTATTGGCATCTGCATATGAAATGCAGAATCTCTCAGCAGCACAGGCTGATGTGACCTTGGGATGTGCTGTGTGATTGCAAATGATGGGAAATTTGTCTTCTGAATAAACTTTTATGACATTCTGTAAGGTTGATTTAAAAGCAGCCGTGTTGTACATGGGGTTATTTAGAACTCCCTGGAACATTCCTGGGAGGGAAAGGCAAATGCAGTATTCACGCATGGGCAGGGACTCTGCAACATCATGGTAAAGGTGCAAGAAGAAAAAAAGCTTTATTGCGTATCTGAAATTCCCTTAAATACCAATGGAAAAACAGGAAATCACCTCATATAAACAGGAAAACAGTTCACCTCAGTGTCCCCAATCACCTGGAATATTTCCTAGACATTGCCTATTATGGTAAAAGGTAAACAATACCTTACAAGGTCACAAACTGCAATTATCACATCTCATAGGGCTGACACTGTCCAGAACCCCACAATCCTCTCTCAGCCCATCCCCGGTGACCTGGCTGTAATCCCAGGGTCACCTCCGGGTCTGAGAGCGAGGCTCTTTCTGCAGCCAACAAGGCCTAATCTCCCTTCCAACACACAGTGTAGCCCAACAGGCAAATGTCCCACGAGGGACACACTACGTTCATTTTTTTTTCTGTTTAATTTGTAACAACCAAAATAATTTCTAGCACTGTCAAGGCAATATTAATTCTAATCTTACTTTGATTGTGTTTCTAGTTAGTGTTTTAATATTGCAGAGATCAAAGGCTCCTCCATGCAGGTTTACCTTCAGAATATGGTAAGATTTTTATGCACAAAAAAACCCCTATAGAATGCAGATACTGCAGACTTAGTTCTTAAAATGATTAACAACCAAACAGTTAAATTATATAAAAATAAAACTGGTGCTTCTTAACTGAAATAATCTTAACTATTGTCATTTTAAAGCATGATATGAAAGAAAATCACCTTGTAGCCTTTGCTGGCTGACACTGTTTGCGTCACTCTTGGTGCAAGGTCTGGGGAGGATTTTGTGCTAAATCACACTTGGGACTTGCTGTGTTTTTATGTTGTTCTCCTGCACAAGGTTAAATATTCCCAGCAATAATTATTTTTCTATTCATGTGAGTTTTCAGAAGTCTCAGAGAAAACGTATTTTAATGTCTTTGCTCTGTGACAGAATTTCAACATTCTTTTAAATACAGAAAACCTCAATATTTCCTGTATTTTTAACAATATAATTTTGATCTTCCAGAGTCTAATCTGAATTTCTGCCTATGCTCAGCATCATCCAAGGCCAGTAAAGGTGGTACAAACCTCAGCCCTTTGCTCAGCTGGATCACTCCTCTGTTATTTACATTGGTCCTTTTGGGGCCAATTCACAGTATTAGACACAATCCATCAGAACTCCTATCCAAAGAAAATTCCTGTACTTGGAAGTAGAATCCTCAGTTTATTCAAGTTTTCCTGAATTCCAGAGCTTCTGTATTGAGAATTCTGAGGGGACTGTGTTTGCTGTTGCTGCCTGACCGTGAAACACAGTTAATTTTTAGATTTTTTCCTGGCAGAAAGTGCCACAAGAAGTTTCCATTTTCCCAAAGCCCATTTTCAGACACAGATCACTTCCATTTGTGATGTGGTACCATCCTTTAAATAACCCAATAATGACAAGGAATTCACTCAGCAATCCCCAGCATGAGCCTCCATGGCTCCTCCTTGGGCACCCAAAAAATGTCTACTCTTATTTTAATTACCTTTTACTATTTCTGCCTCAAAAATTTTGGGACATGAAGTAGCATAAGTAGATTTTTTCCATATAATTCTCTAATCTGCTTGCGGAGTAATACAGATTTCTAGTGGCTTGTGTTCTTCTATGTGGATCCCTGGCAGTGGCTGCAGCGTAGAGAGCAGAGAAGAGCTCCCAAACCAGCCCAGCTGGTGTCAAAATGGATTTTATTTCATCATTAATGATTTTACTACACTAAAACTCGCTGCCTTTTGTCTTGTTGCTTAAATAAAATGATAATCTTCATTTGCATAAGACTTCAGTGGCTTGGAAACTGAAGTCCTGATGTTTGGAATTCAAAAGCAGGATCAAACTGGTTGTTCAAGTGCAGAAAAACTGGATTTTTTTCCTTCCTAGAGAGATAGAAGTGACTGCAGAGGGTAGATTTCATTTAAAAGGGAGGCTGGGGAGAAGCCTTTCTCACCAGAGTCTGCATTTCTGGCAAACATGTCATTCCTCTGCTTATTTATCATCTCCCCTTCATAAATGTCAAGTGTAATAACAAAAGGCTTTAATAAACTTGTCAGAATTGTTTCATGCCAGATTGTGTGAAAAGGTTATGGATAATAATAAAAACAAGACCTGAAACAAGCCTGAATTCAGCTCCAGGAGGAGCCTTGGTCTCTGTGTCTCTCCTGAGAACTTTGTACTTCACTGCTGCAGTTAGAAAAAGAAATTCTTTTGTACCATGCATTAAACCCTACATCAGAACCACATACATGCACGTGCTACTGAGTAGAAAGAGGAGTATTTTAAGCCAGGCATTTCAGGCCTGATGACTCAATTTGAGGAGCTGGTGACAAGCTCCCTTTCTGAGATATGTCAGATAACAAGAAGTAACCTGGCATCTTCCTGCTCACTGAAATAATTTTTTTTTTTTGCAGCCAAAAAGGATCAGAATAGGTTTTTTGGACCCAGTTCAGCAAAGCACTTGCCTCAGAGCTCAGCTTTAACTGGTTATGTGCAATTTGTTGCTATTTATTAAAAGCACAGAGTACATCTTATCACTGAGTGAGCTGCTGTCCTCCCACGCTGCCTCCACTGCATTTAATTCTCCCCTCTCCATCCGCTTGCATAATCATTCCATTACAATGGCTTGTGAAAGGAGTAATTGGTTTCAAATGTTCCTGGTTGACCAATTTCTATCTGAATACTCAGCTGGGGACCCCATGTTCTCCACAGAGTGTTTGGTGTTGCTTGGATTGCTGATGGTTCCCTGAGTGCTCATCTCAAATATTTCCTCCTCGCCACGCTCTTATTTTTGCTTGACCTTGCATGGGCATATTCCAAAGGAAATGTCGTTGTTAAGATGTTCTGGAGTGAATCACTGTAATAATGGACACACAGTGCCCAGCTTGGAGCAGCCATTAGCTCGTGTAATTACTGCTCCTGTCCATTTTACTGCTCATTAATGATTCGTGTTATACACAAAGCCCCAGTGCTGCTCTGGGTTTGTGTCTCTGAGGGGTCTGGGAGGCTCCTGTTCCCCAAACAGAGAAAGAACCAGGAGGTCAAAGGGGTGAATGTGAGCACTGATGTGTCTGGGATTCCCTAGCTGGGCAGTGGCAGAGCTGGGAACAGCCAGTTTATGATTTAGGAAATAAAATGTCACAGAATCTCAGAGTCACTGAGGTTGGAAAAGCCCTCCCAGATGATCAAGTCCAAGCTGTGCCCGATGCCCACCTTGTCCCCAGCCCAGAGCACTGAGTGCCATGCCCAGGCGTTCCTGGGACACCTCCACGGATGGGCACTCCAAACCTCCCTGGGCAGCCCCTGTCAAGGCCTGACATGGAGAAATGTCTTTACCCTGAGCCATCCATCACCTGGCTTTGGAGCCTGTGTGTGATGCACACACCTGTGCAGTGCCCAGAACTGTGATATTTCTAAAAAGCCTTTCAGAAACATGAAGCTTCTGAGCCCCCTTCACTGAGCTCTCCACTCATATTCTCTAACACCCAGCTCATGAACAAGAGATGTGTGGTTATTTAGGGCGGCTGACCTGTCCCACGTGGCACTGCCCCTTGCAGTGGCACATCTTGAAGCATCCCAAAGTGGGCAGTGACCCTGCTCCCCATCAGCACCTTTGGCTGTCCAAGAGCTAAATGTGTGTTTGATTCCTCTGCTTGGCAGGGAATGATGTAAAGGTGGGGGTTTGTTCAACTGAAACAGAAAGAAAGAAAGAAAGATAGAATACTGATTTCTATTAGTAAGTAATATTCTAATTACTAGCAAATAACCTTTTCTTTCCCCCAGGGCCATAGTGAAAATGAAGCCCAGCAGTGGAACTGGCAGAGGCTGAGGTGGTGTCATCTCTTTCTTCCTCTCCTTCCCTTACAGCTGTTGAACACTGGCTCCTCATGTTTGATCAAAGATTCCCGTTCAGCTCAGGTTATTCCACTCAGTGATCAGCAGCTGCCTCCTGGGACAGCCCCACTCAGACACAGCACGCATACAAGTGGTGCTGAAAACTTCCCAGTGATGGGATTCATGAAGTATTTAAAGGGAAAAATGTTTAACTCAGAGACTCCCTGACAGGAATGAGCTGTCAAGCCCTGAACTGAGGGAGTGATTATGGCACCAATGAATGTTTTTTTGTGAATTCCTTCCTGCCCCAGGTCTCTGTATCTCAATTACGTATCTCTGTATCTAATTTCGGGGCTTTAATTCTTGCATCCTGCCCTCAGTGCCGTGGTCCTCCTTGAGTTAAACATTCACCATTGCTCATCCAGGAATTGTGCTGGGCTTTTCCTTCCACTGATGTATCCTGGAATGCAAGAAGAGGGATTTGAGCTGTGTGACAGCTTTAATTAGTACCAATTCCCCTCATTTGTGAACTCTGCTGGAGGTCGGAGCAGTTGATCCTCTGCAGTCTGACCTTCACCTTGAGCCTCTGAAATTAAATGTGGTTACTCAGGAGTTCCTTGCCTGAGTTGGGACACCAGGGTGCAGGTGAGTATCTGGGAGTAAAAAACAAAACAAAACAAAACAAAACAATAAACAATTTTATTATATCCAAAATATGTCCAACAGGTTAAACTGTGAGGTGTAAAACTTGAGCAGAAGGCTGGAATCTGGCTCTGGGACAGATGCAGCCCAACAGCAAGATAAGAGGCTTTAATAATGACATGAGTTTGAAATGAAAAGGATTAGTTAGTTTGCAATAAAAGCTAAGGGAAAGAAGGAGCATGAACAAAACAAAATAATTTTAGGAATAGGGAAAAAAACCCCTAAAGCTGTTTGGAGAAGGGAGATTCTGAGGTCCACCAAGGGCTGTGAAAATCACAGTGAAATCTCAAATATTGTGAACAATAATGAGGGAGAGAGAATGGATTCTGTACTGTTTGCTTGTATTGCCTTCCATTTCTAAATGGGCTGGATGAAAGACAGGCATGAAAAAGGACAAGTGTGAAAACCAAAACTAATAAGGGAAATTTGGGGGAATTAATGAAGAACATTTCAGAAATTCTTTTGCTACCCTTGCTTATTGATGAGCATTTAGGGGTTGCCATCGCAGCTCAAGGATTTACATCCTGACAAACTGCAAATGTTTTACTTCCTGAAGTGACAATGTTGTGGAGGAGTTTTCCTGGGGGCTTTGTCCTTCTGCTGAGGCTGTTCACATTCCTTAGGGAATCTTGGAATGGTTTGGGTTGGGAGGGACCTTAAAGCCCATCCAGCCCCACCCCTGCCACGGGCAGGGACACCTCCCACTGTCCCAGGGTGCTCCAGCCTGGCCTTGGGCACTGCCAGGGATCCAGGGGCAGCCACAGCTGCTCTGGGAATTCCATCCCAGCCCCTCCCCACCCTCACAAGGAGGAATTGCTTCCTAAATGGCAGAGATCTATTACTATTATTATTATTATTATTATTATTATTATTATTATTATTATTATTACTACTACTACTACTACTACTACTACTACTACTACTACTACTATTATTTATGCTGGGGCTGTGTGGCGGTTTGACACTGGTTAGGAGCCAGGACCTCAGCATTTGTACTGTTGAGGACCATGACTATCACTTATGATTGATGAGGGACTCAGCCAGGTTAAAATCCTGGCTCTATCCTGTTCCTTGGCTCAGTTATGGTCTCTGTTTATCTGTCAGAGCCACACTGGAAGCAGAACTCGGATTCTGAACTTCCTTCTTGTGTGAGGAGAAATGGTTGCAGAGTTTCTTAGTGATTTATGCTCAGGCATTTTTCATCAGGAAACTCTGGAGAATTGTTTTAGCACTATCACACCTCTTTGATTCATTCTTCTCTGGGAAGTCATTTCTGGGAGGCCAAATCGCAGAGAGATACCAGGCGGAGGGGGTGTTTGTGATGGGAGGAATGGGGACATTTCCTGATACAGATAATGGTTCAGCTGTAATTCTTGGCAATAGACCAGTTCCAAATTCTGGTATCTCCTCATTCCACAGGGGATGAGGGTTCCATTTCTGTAAAACATAACAAATCTCTGATGTCTTGATTGGGTATGATTTAAGGGTTTTTCCCTCTTCTAGGACTTGAGAGGACTGAGGTTGTCAGTTTTCCAGGCGGGTTCACATCTGCTCTGTGCTACATTAGAACATGACCGAGAAGATGCATCCGTGTGCCAAAAGATTAGTTGGTGGTTTAGACACAAGACAGGAATTTTATTGCTGAAATTTATTTTCTGGGCTGCAGGCTCAGGAAAGGATTTGCTGGAGAGAGAAGGTGCCAAAGCTCCTGCATTTGGAGCCCAGCTGACAATCAGAAAATAGGCAGGGCCCTGTTGTGGACTGAATTCCTCCGGGTGGGGAGAGAATTCAGAAAAGAAATGGACTTCTCTAAGGTAATTACTTGTGTTTGACCCCAAACTTGTGGAGCTCTCTGACTCCATCCTTGTTTAATTCAGTTGTGGCAAAAGGAGATCACACAGACCTGAGGCCCATTTTTATCCAGGCCCATTATTGTGATGGACAATCTTAGAATTTCTGTGATGCTGAAATGGAATAAAGAACCTCAGCAGAAATGAATGGTAAAGCTTTGGTGATGTGTCTGCCTGCCTCATGAAGGGATAAATTTTGTAGAGTTCCTTTTATTAGTAATAAAAATTATACACAAGCAGTGATTGAGCTGGAAACTGGAAGCAGAGATTTTAAACACAATTATCTTACTACTGATTGTAAACATTTGGGGTGCAACAACCCTGTGTGTGCCTTTTTATGAGTTGAAATGAATCCTTTAAGTGTTATAAGTATTATAAATCATTTGAAGTATTGGTAACTTGTATGCAGTAAAAGCTAATGATTCTCAAATATTATATGTGGGTTATAAAGAGATTTTCCTGTTGTGGTTTACATTCTAGAACATGCCCTGGCCATTACTGACCTGGAGAGTGGCACTGTCATTAGTGACTTAATTGGCACAGCTCAGGCAGTTTGTTCCGGTGCCAGTTCTTTCGAAAATGTGGGTGTTCAGTCTTCTCCTTCAATAGAAAACCCACTGAACATCCAGCAAAATCTGGCTTTGTCTTTAGCAGAAATGGCAAAGTTAAAACACACTGTTAAATATCCAATAAATCTTTAGTCTCTTTCTTTTGACCTGATCAAAGGGCTCTGTAGTGATACAACTGCAGCTGATAATTTAAGAAAATGTCTTTTATTTCCTGCTGCCAGGCCTGGGGACAATGGCCCTGTGCTTCAGATCAATAGATATTTTCTTCCAGGGCTGATTTAGCTTTGACTGGAAAGGAAAGCAATTAAGTCAGGCGTGGAGGGTTTGGAAGTGTGCAGATGTATTCATGGGGATGGCAGCTTAATGACCTACTTTTGGTGATAGTATTGAAATTATAACGTGTTTCAAGTAAATATCAAATGCCAGCCAAACAGTTACCATAGTAATGATAAAGGAAATGTAATTGCAGTCAATCAAATGAATATGCAGTTGATGCAGTTAATTTGCACAAAGGTGCACTCATTTCAAACCTGTGGTTTATGATGTCCAAGCAGGGATTTTTCTGCAGTTGGCCAACAATTTCTCATTCTTCAAAACTTTTGTTGTGAAAATTCCATTGTGGAACACTGGACAACTGCCCTGGTGCTTTAAGACAATGTTCCGTATTTATTTATTTTCCAAATGTTTATGAAGATGGATATCCCAGCAAGTGGGAAAAGAAGTCTCCAAGAGTCCTGAGTAGGGAAGAGTTGTAGCCTGACCTCACTTCTTTGGAGGAAAGTAACAGTCGAGTGTCTCTTGTTTCCTGATGGTCCTGTCACGTGCAGATGAATGGTTTATTTATTCCAATTGATATGTTCAAGATTTCCCGGGAAATTTCCTGTATAATCCTGCTAGGATTCTATTCTTAATCTTGCATATTCATATTTTTTGGGAAAATGTGTATCTGGGCTTAAATATCCTCTGTTTAGGATAAAGACAGTGCAGGACCACCCTGAGGGGTCCTTGAAGACACAAGAAGGGACAAAGAGATGCTGGTAAAAATATCACTGTGTATTACCATGGTCCTTAAAAACAGTGGATTTTCTCAACAATTTCTACTAATGATAAATATTTATTTCCATTCCAAAAGGAATGCCATTGCTGCTGTCTTCAGAATGTCCTTGAGTACATTTTTAGTGTGACTTTAATCAAATGTCATTTTAACTCCAGTCCTATGCTGCAAATCTCTGGTGAAATTCTATTAATTTTCAATTAAACTTCAAGTAAACCAATTAGCATTTTCATTTCTATAGAGCAACAAAGGCAGAATCTGTAATGAGTCTTTCCAGTTGCTCACAGAGGAATAAATGGTCTGGATGGATTTCTTCAGTGTGTATCTCTGGGAAACTTTGTCAAGTATATTACCTTTATCATCTCCTCCTCTGCTATAGGCTCTAAATTGGCTTTCTTGTGGTGTACAAAACCATTTTCAGCCCCTTCCCTCCCTAAGCTTCATTCCAGAATTCTTTGTCTTCACTGGAACTCTTTAACCTTGCACTAAAGTGTGTTTTCATCGAAGTCAGAGCTGAGGCAAGCAGTGTGGAACCCTCCTTGTCCTGAACAACTTCAGGACCTCAGTTTGATGGAGGGCAGGAGAAGGACTTTCCCCTTTTCATTCTAAATACATGAATGGAAGTGTCTGAGTTATCTCAGCTGGAAACAGGCTCCAACCCAGCTCATTTGTGCCTCTCACCAGCATTTCATCCTTTCTTTCACTTTCTCTTTATGCTGCCTGCTCCTTGCAGACAGAGGTGATCCCTGCCCTGAGGAGCTTCATTATCAAAATGTATTCCCTGAGCGTTCTTCCAGGCTGGGGATCAGAACTTCCATCATTCCTCCAAGCGTGTAGCTGTCTGTAGTGCTCAGCCTCTGCTTTCTTGTGGGGTTTAATCCCACTGCTGCCTGCCCTGGACCCTTCCCCTGGCTGGTGCCACCTCCGGAGCGTGTGTGACGCCATGTGGAGCTGTCACTGAGGGGAGCAGGGAGCTCACTGTGGTGTTTGGTTGGGTTGGTTCAGTGCCAGGTTCTCTGTGTGAAATGGAGCCACTGCAGCTGCTGGGGAGCTGCTGCTCAAACCGGCGCTGGAGCCAGGCTGGAGTCACACTCGTCTCTTCCAATATCCTTTAAACTTGAAAGCCTGACAGGGACACAGCCTGGCTCAGTTTCACCCTGAAATCAGAAAGTACTCAGGTCAGGAAGCTCAGTCAGGTCTGTGAGGTGTCCTTGGTGCTTGGGAGGGGACGGTGCTCTCCGAGGGACATCCAGAGCACCTCGGGTGGCTCCTGCTCTGAAATCCTAATGCCAGAGCCATGGGGAAATCCAGAGCCACTCCCGATCTCCAAAAGTAGAATTACTTCTGCTTAGGGCAGAGGATATTTAGCTCAGAATCACTGAGGGTGCAAAAGAGCTGCAGGATCAAGTCCAAGCTGTGCCCGATGCCCACCTTGTCCCCAGCCCAGAGCCCTGAGTGCCACATCCAGGCCTTCCTCGGACACCTCCAGGGGTGGGCACTCCAAACCTCCCTGGGCAGCCCCTGCCAAGGCCTGACCGCCCTTTCCATGGGGAAATTCCTCCTGGTGTCCAGCCTGAGCCTCCCCTGGCACAACCAGAGGCTGTTCCCTCTTGCTTTCCACTTTTTACTTGAGAGCAGAGCCCGACCCCCACCTTCCTACAACCTCCTTCAGGGAGCTGTAGAGGGCAACAAATTCTCCCCTGAGCCTCCCCAACCAGATAAAATCCAGTGTTCAAGTGGAGATAATCCAGACAGTGGGCAAATCTCTGCTCTGCGAGGGCATTTCTGTCTCTATTTCTCAATACCACAGCCCGTCGTTATAGTTGATGCTAATTGGCACTAAATTAAGCGGAATTCCCTGACTTGAGACTTAGATCCAAAGATTAGGGGAAAAAAAAGAAAAGAAAATGAGATTTCACTGTTTTCAGGTGCAAAGAAGTTTATAAAGCTCCTAAACAAGTCTCAGTGGGATGTGCAGGTTCTTATGATGCTTGACTCTTTAAAGTTTTATTTCTCTGTTCTCTCAGGAACCTAAAAACTCCTAAACAGGGAGCTGCTGGTGCAGCAGGTGGAGTCCTGGCTGTGTTTTACTGAGCTGGAAGTAGAGGATTTTACTGCCATGGCACTTGGCCCCTTCCTGTTCCAACCCTCACAGACAGCACAGGAGTTAAGTGGCCGGAACTTGTAGGAACAGGACAAATCGTGTTAAATTAAATAGAGCAAAAAACGGGGGTGTTTGGGCAACAGGAGCCTTTTATGATAGTGTTTGGCTGTTTCAGGAGAGATCAGCGGGGAGGAGGAAATCCAGAGCTCCTGCTGCTGTTCCTGACAATACAGGGAAAGGTAACACACAGGGAGGATGCAATCCAGCAGGAGCTCGGGGGAAACACAGCCCGTGGAAGCTGGAAAAGCAAACAAAGAGCAGTGAAAATGCCTGATTGAGTCTTTCTGATACCCAAGACAAATGGATGCACCAAAACCTCAATCTAACGTGCTCTGCTCATGGAGATGGGGCTGATGAGGAGCCAACAGGAACTGCCTTATCCCCCTGCTCCGAGGGAAAACCCTCCTGTGCCCTGGGCCAGGCTCCCCATGGCATTTCAGGGGCAATGAGGGAGCTGTTCTGGGCAGTGGATCCATGCTGAACATCCCAAAATCCCATCCAGCTCTGGGAGACTACATGGTGACTCCACTCATGGGGTTGTACTTCAGTTTTAAGGTGTCAATGAAATAATTAAAAAATTCCTTTTACTCTTATCAGAATTGTTCAGTTGGTGAGACAGAAGCAGGACAGGTTGAGCGAAAGGTTGAGGGTTTCAACGCACACTTCTCCATAAACGCACACATCTTCATAAAAAATGTTATTTTTGCCCACGTAACTGAGTTCAGTCCACTGAAGTGAAACACTCCGAAGCTACATCCCTGGGCTGAGAACAGCCTCCTTCTTTAAGGAAGAAATTCCATGCAAATCTTTTTTCATTTTCCTTTCACACTGTTTTTTACAGCAGAGAAACCAGTGCAGGGTTATTAATGCTGCAGGTTGCAGGACTGACCTTGGCTTTGACAAAAAGCCATTTTCAATTTTCACCCTAAATGACTACAGAAAATCTCAGTATAAATAAGTCTATTATTTTAATAATAATAATATGTGATACTGTTCTCTGTGATATGAAAATAGGGGTATCCTGTGCATTTTAGCAGCTGAGCCAACACACCTTTTGTTTGAAATTCCCTTTATAGTAATATATTTTAAAATGCTGGCCTTGAGCAGACTGAAAGCATTGCTGTGACCTCTGGTGTTTGGGACTATTGGTAATAACAAGAATCTGGGAATCTTTTCGCAGTCCCCTGAAAGTAAATGTGTAATTACAGATTTGAATTAATTATGTTGCACTGCAGTTAAGTGAGATGCCAAAAGGCTAAATGAGTCCCCCAAGGGTGGTGACAGAGCTGAAAATAAACCACAGATATTTTCACCTCTGTGCCTTCCCCTGTCCTCAGGGCTGTTGTGTCTGGATCCTACAGCCTGAGGGAAGAGGCTTTTCCATGGAAAATGTGTGGCCTAAGAGCTGAAGAGCCTTTGGAGAGCTCCGGAGTTCTCAATGAAGTTTTCTAAACACACTCACGTGAATCCATTTAATTTATTTACTTGAGGTGATCAATTAGAGAAAACAGCCCAGTGACAAACTATCGTAATTAGAGAAAATCAGCCAGTCCACTAATTTGAGTCACAATCCATCCAGAGAATTTATATCTTGAAACACCCAAGTACTTACAGGAATCACAAGGGGAAGCCAAGGAATTGTTTTCTTCCCCTTTACAAGGGGAGAAAATGTGTGGAAGCCTGGACTTCCTAAGGGTCTGGAAGTGGTGTAAAGGTGAATTTTTGTCATGCTTTTCTTGCTTGTTAAAGCAGTCACAGCTCTTGGGATGACACCTCAGAACCAGTGAACTCCTTGGAAAGGAATTTTTGTTTGGTTTGTGGCCCAGTGAAATTCCTGGTGTGAGTTTGAACAGGTTGTGACAAATACCACATGTTGATGTTCAGTGGTTTTCCCCAAATATAATTGAAATATTATTTTCCCAGCAGCAATAATGGTTAATTATTATTTAACTTGGTTCGGTATTAGTTATTACTGTAATTGATCCTTTGGAATAAATAACCTCTTCATTTACATTCCTGCAAAATTTTTGTGCCTGTCCTTAACAGGAGCAAAAAAATGAGGGGAAGCAAAGGTGGTTGTGCTTAGCTGCAGTTATTTTTGACACAGTGTGTAATTATGTCTGCAATTCCAATTAGCACGTGTGAATGCAGTAAATGAGATAAATATAGGAGTGGCTTCCCTTGTACAAGTATCCCAGCCTCCTGACTGGGATGGAAAAGATGGAATCGTCACCCTTCCAGGTTTGTGCTCTACTCTACAAGAGCCATTTACACAATAAATGGAGCTACTGGTTTAAATAAAAGTGAAAAATGAAGGATTTAGGGAAGGAAGACCTGCAGTGTGAACAGAAATGGTGCTGCCAATGATGCTCCACTTTGCAAAAAGCTGATGGCATAAATAGAAAAGAAGTGAAAAAAACCTTGTGGGGGTTTGTTCAGGTTCCCAGCAGCCCAAATTTTTATTCCCTTTCCAACACAAACCAAGCCAGTATCAAAGACAAAGCCAAGGCATCACCAGAAAGGATTGACACACTTTTTTTTTTTCTTGAAAAGCAACACAAAACAGAGATTGAGAATTTCAGAGAGCTGCCTTGGAGCCTGGGATATTTATCCAGAGAAGCACAGGTAAACTGAGGAGGTTCATTCCCTACCTGCTCCTCATTCTACTTCAGGAAATTGTCATTAACTGAAGGAACAGGCCAAACTAAAAGATTATGGATCGTTGTTCCTTCTCCAAAGGAGAACAGTCAGGAGGAATCCAGCAGGTACCTGAGTCCGGATCAGATCCAGGTGTAAGGACAGCTCCAGACTGTGGTCTAGTTGTTCATCCCAGCCTGCTGGGGCCTTTGGAATCCTTAAAAATAAAACAAAACAAAAAAACCCAAACCAAACAAAAAAACCTTCAAAACCAAAACCCAAACAAAAACAAAAAAGCCCAATCAATTTAAAAAACCAAACAAAAATCAAACAAAAAGACCCCCCAAAACAACAAAAAAAACCCCCAAACTAAAACCAAACCAAACAAAAAAACTCCACAAAACAAAACAAAAAAAGAAGGAAAAAAAGAAGTGTGTCCGTTCTCATCGAGGTTTGACACTGGCTAAAAGCACCAGGCACTCACGAAAAACCCTTCATGCATTTTCCTCTGCTGTAGCTGAGCTGAGGAGAGGAAAACAAAACAAAGGCTTCATGAGTTGAGATAAGGATTAAGGGCAAAACACTCTACGGCAAAACAGGTCCAAAATTTAAACAGTATAAAGGAAATTTATTATGAACAGAATTAAAAGTAAAAAGGGTAATGAGAACTAAAATAAACCTTTAGAACACATATTTTCTTCCCAGACCATCCCTCTTTCTCACCGACCACGCAAGGGGACAAAACACGGGGTTTTGCCAGCCTTTCACTCCCAAAAAAATCTTTCTTCAGCACGCTTAGGGCAAGGCGTTTCCTTCTGCTGTGCTGTGGGATCCTTCCCACGGGAGACACTTCGCGAATTTTCTAGCGTGGTCTTAATTTCCACAAACAGCAGCCCGCCGGACCTGCGTAATGCGTCCCTCCTAGGAACGCTGCAGACTTCCCACACCTGCACATCGTGGCTCATTAGGTGTGGTTTTCAAGGATGGGCCGCTCTAGTTTGGAAGCAAGGGCTCTCTGTCTCTGGAAGCAAGGGTCTTCTCTCTCTGGTCGAGATTTCCGACTAGGTTACAGCTTTTCAGCATCCATTCGCTCCAGCGCGGGCACTTTCTCCTCACGGGCTGCGAGTGGATCTGCACCCTGCCATGCATTTCATGGATTATAGAGAAACAATCTGTTGCATTATAGTCCTCACCACAGCTTGTAGAGAGACCTCAGCTCCGACGCTTGGGGCACCTCCTCGCTCTCCCTCTCTTCACTGACCTCAGTGTCGCCATGCTGTTCTCACGCGTCTTCACCTCGTCCTTTTCTTTGATTCGGGAGAAAACTGTTGTCCGTAGGCTCGTTGGTTCTCAAGTTCTACCAGTCTGAGAGTTCTAATAGGGTTTTGCAGCGCTGAAAAGTTGATTTCGTCTGGGCTCTGTCTCGGGGAATTGTTCATCACGTCCCTTATGTCGGCCGCGTGCTCCCTGCCGGCACCTCACGGGCAGTGCCGGCCCTCGCGGCGCCGGCTCCATTCAGCGCCTCTCTTCGTGCGAGGCGCCCAAAAAGAGACGCCGCTGTCGCTGCTTCTGCCTTTTCGCTCGCAGCACGGTTGGCTAAAAGCGCTAAACAGGCGAAGTTTACGGTGAGCCGTGCAGAGATGGTGGCGGCCGCGCGCCCCACCGGGACGGCCCCTGGCAGCACGGCCCGGCCGCCGCGCTGGCATCGGCCCGGCAGCGTCCTCGCCACCTCTCAGAAGAAAAACAATGCCCACGTTTTTTTCCCATCTTAAATATGTAATCACAGAGGCATTACCAACTTCTCTAATTGGGCTGGCAACCTGCCTATCGCCTGAGCTCTCAGCGACTGGCTCTGCTAGACACAGTAAAAGCTTCCGGGAGCTTCTCACAAAGCCACCTCTGTGGCCTCTCCCGCCTCCGCGGAAAGCTACGCTGCGGTAAACCAGCGCAGTTTTTAGTGGGTTTTGGTTTGTTTGTGGTTTTTTTCCTTTTAGTTTTGCATTCAGAATGCAAAACTGTCCATTCTGGGTGTTTTATCTCTCCAAGTAGTTTGACAAAAAGCAGGTTAAATGCATTAAAAATTCTGTGTCCTCAGCAGCTTTCTCAGGGCTTCAAAGATCTCTGGTTGGGATTTTTCTGGGGGAGGAGGACACAACGCTGGCAAGGGCTGGACCTGAATTGGTTTTAGTCATTGAATGCCTGATGGAATGTGCTGGAAAGTGGCAGTTTGGAGCCGTTTTTTTCTGTAATTCTTCAAACTTTTGTGCAGAGCAAAACCTCTCAAAGTGGAAAACCCCAAAGAAAAGAAGCCCTAAGTAAAACAAGGCATTCTTGGACTGACTTTTCCAGTGGTAGCAGAATTAGGAAACTGCCCAGCACTGGAAGAGGATTTTATTTAAGACTTGTGAGCTAATTTGACTGGCCTTATTCAGTGTCTCATTTCACACCCGGTTCCATTTAAATCAGGAGCAGAGTAGGAGCATTTAAAGCTTTTTTTCTGATATATTTATTAGTGGTGAAACACTTACATCATAATTCTCTTTGTCCTTGCACTTAGCACATGCAAAGTTCACATGAAAATACAAAAGGTTTGGAGTGATTCTTGCTGTTCTGTATTTCTCTCATTCCTTGGGCAATATTTTGTGGCCCCTGTGTTTATTTTGCCCTCCCTATTTTTGATGTGTATCTGCAGAGAGCGGTGAGCAGCCATCCAGCGCGGGCTGGGTCTTATTTTAGGAAGAGTTGCGCAAACACATTTCTCCTGTTTATCCAGCAAGGTTTGAGTTGCACTGACGTCCCCTACAAAGTGGAAAGCAGAACAGGGGGGATGAAAAGAGGAAGGATGATAAAAGTGCCATTTTTCCTCTTAAGAACAAAGCTGTTTTACACTTTGCCACAAACCCCTGCTTGGTAATATACATTTATGACGATTTAGGAGTGCTTTAGCTTTTTAGGGGTGGATTGCGGGATTTTTGGAGCTGTGCTGTTTCTGTAGGGCTTTGAATAAATGAAACACTATCTTAGGTATTGTCCTCCATTACTGAACTACTGGAGCCACTCTTAATCTTTAATGTTCTTACTCTGACAACAGCCCTGGGACTTGGGCAAGTTCTATTATTCCTTTCACACGTGAAGAACTGAGAGACAAAAAGGCTCAGACTGAGATGTTCTTCTCATGCTGCTTGCCGTTGTTGGAGTGAGAACTCTTATCTCAGTCTTCTCTCTGCATGGAAGTTTCTTAGTGGTGCAGTATTAATTGGTGCAACATCTAAATTCCTTTTGAAAATAATTAGGAAGGTCAGGATGTAAGGCTGAAGTCAGTAGAAGTGAAATGATTTCTTTCTGTAAGGAATGTTTTTGGTTAAAGTCATTGAAATTAAAATTATGTATTTTTAATACATTGTATGAATTCTCTTCGCAGAAGGTAAATAGAGTCTGAACTGCTTTTTAGAGGAACTAATTTGGATTTAGGGGGATTATGTGATGTGATGCCTGGGATAACAAATTGATGGCTTTTCCTTTGAAACATTAAATAACTCAAAGTGATTTTTCTAAATATAAAAAGGGGAAAAAGTGTAGAAGTAGAGGTGATTACCCCTTTAGGTCATTGTATCACCAGGATTGTAGGGGGAAAACCTGCACACTCCTCCAATTCCCAGATGCACCAAACCCTTCTGTGCTGGACTCAGACTGCCTGCACTTCCCTGAGATTTGCTGGCCTGGTGAATAAAACCAAATTCCCATTTCTGTGGTGATTCCCAGGAAGCAGAACCTGCCAGGTTTGGGTTCCTGTCCTACAAAAGGGGCTTGCAGAGCTTTCCCCACCCCAGAGCCTTCCCCAGCTCCCTCCAACACCTACACAAATACAGGAATTTTCCCTGTCTGCCACAAAATCTGATTGTACATTCCCAGTGGAGCCCTGATTCCAAGTGGGATTTCTCCTAACTAATAAACTCCATACCCAGCTCGTGGCTTTCATTTTATGGCTTGAACTTTGTGCCTTTTTTTGACCCAGAAACATGAAAGCTCTGGCAGTGCCTAAAGCTTTGTGCAGGGCAGCATTTCACAGGCCCAAGGAGGGATTTCTTTTTACTCAGCTCCGCAAATGCTTGCAGGTTTTGATAGCTATTCCCAATTATGTCTCCATAAATAAATTGTGAGTGGGGAAAGGAGCAGAATAAGCACACTCAGAGGTGTCTGGCGGGGGGGGATGGGGGGCAGTCCTGGGCTGGGTCTAAAAGGGGAAGGTTAAAACCCCTCGTGCAGCAGCAGAGCTGGAGGCTGGGCAGAAGCTGGGTGTATTTTAGGTGTATTCGTGGTGACTGACACTGTTTTATCAGCAGCCTCGCTTCCCCTAAAAACAGTTTTCCATCTAAATGGGACTTCTCAAGGGAAGTGACTTCCTGTAAACAAGCTTTGATTCTCTTCAATATGGAATAAAAACTCCCTTTTACACCAGCCACTCTACCTGCAGCACCTTTTTGTGTCACCTTGCCCCTGGCCAGGAAGGGTGACTCCAAACTTGGATTTCTGCTCCAACCCATGCTGGGGCTCTGCTGATCAAGTCAGTAATTCGTCTTTATTTTCCTATTTATTCAGTGGGGGGAAAAAAAAGCTAATTGATGTCTTTATTTGCTTTGAGATCCACTGATAAATGTTGTATCCATTGGCTATGTATTACCTATAATACACTGAATAATCACACATGCAGGTGTTAAATAATAAATTCCACAGTAACTATTTGTAATGGCTGAGGGTTTTTTTAAGGGATTCTGAGAAGACCAAGTGGCAGATTGCCTTAAATTTTCTGTTCTTTGGGATGCTTTTATCTTCACAAACCTGTGCATTTCCAGACACAAAGCTTCATTTTCTTTGCAGGAATGAGATGTCAGGGAAATGTCTCCTGCAGGTCACTCAGGCTGGGTGGGATGACTTCATTCCTTCTGCTGCTGTGACTCTTTTGCAGATGAGGCCCTGGATGTGCAGTAGGTGATGAAATGTCCTGGTGAGAAAGATTTTTGTTTTATTTCATGGGGCTTTCCTTGAATTTTAGATCAATCTGATGGTGGAGGGGGAGGGAAAACCAAGCTGCTTTTGCCTGGGAAAAGTTAAAATGCTGATAATATTGGCTGGTTTTTATCAGTGGAGATAAGAGGATTGTCTTCATTAACATTTGTTCATTTTCTCTTTCATTTGCAGCCCCTTTTGTGGTGCTGAAACCCAACTTTCTCTGTACAGCTGATGGAAATAACCCACAAACTGATCTTTTTCCATCCAGGTTATATTTCTTGCTCTTTCCTCTGCACTTTCCAGTTGCTGTGCATCATTTATTGCTCTTGCAAATGCAGTTCTGCACTCAGGTTCCTACTGGTGATGGATAAAGTTGTGTATCCTCAGCTTTTCTGGTCAGGATCCTCCAGCATGGAAGAATTTTTGTTTGAAGTTCTTGATCTGTGAAACTTGGGACACTTTAGGTGAATAAGAGCTTCCAAGAGCTTTTATTCTCTTCAATGTTTTGGCTTTACGTGTCTATGAATATCACTTTTATTTCTTCCCATATTTTTAAGGCAGCAGGAGGAAAAAAAATAAAATAAAACCTGTCCTTCTAAATAAAATGAGAGCAATTGAAGTCCTGTTATTTGTGCAAGCAACAGCCTGAAGTCCTATATTGGATTTCAAGCAGGCAGTGCCTTATGCAAAGATTCAGGTACTTAAATGGAAGTAGAACAGCACAGTTAAGGAGCACAGTTTTAACAGCAAAAGGTGGTTTTTATGAGGATTTATTTTACATTCCCCACACTTATTACACTGCTCAGCAGTGCAGATCGCTTGGGCACTTCACAGTTCCATTAAAGGCACAGAGTTTCAGCACCAGGAGTGGGAGTGTCAGAGCCTGGGATATCGAGCAGGGGATGAGAAGAGCTGGTTTGGGCATCAGAGGGGAGACTGCACTCAGTGAACGCCTGTTAAAGTTCTGCTGCGATTTTGGCTCCATTTGCTGGGGAAGTCCAAGGGAGCTGATCCCAGCAGAATCCTGAGTGAGCCTCTTTGGGACTTCGGCTGGAGGTTTTTTAATGAAGTTATTCATGGTCTGTGAAACAGTTCCCTCCTGAGGAGAAAATAAAACAGCCCAGTGTTTCAGATGGCAGCTTTGATGGTGCTGTGGCCATGAAGTCTCATAATTCAATGTTGTACCTAAACAAGAGGAAGAGGAAACACCCACAGGCAAATCCACCAGCACAGGACCATTCTGTGAGGAAAACCACCACGTTAGGGTTCAAACTGAAAGAGGGAAAATTAGGTGAGATAGATGGAAATTCCTCCCTGTGAGGGCTGGGATGGAATTCCCAGAGCAGCTGTGGCTGCCCCTGGGTCCCTGGGAGTATCCAAGGCCAGGCTGGAGGGGGCTTGGAGCACCCTGGGACAGTGGGAGGTGTCCCTGCCCATGGCAGGGGTGGCACTGGATGGGATTTAAGGTCCCTTCCACCCGACCCATTCCAGGATTCCATGATATTCTGGATTGGTTGCACCTGTACTTCTGTTCAGAGTCACTCTCAGGTTTAACAGGAACCACAAACTCTCAGTGTGGAGAAGAGTTTGGAAATCTGTTGGAAAATGATGGGAATAAAAGTGTGAAACCCATTAATGTAGAACATTCACTGCCCTGTAACACAGGAATGAAGCTTCCAAAAATTCCATGCATGGAATAATCGGCAGAACTAATAATGACCTGTTAACCCAAGTTTTTGTTTGCAGCTTCTGACTCTGAAGTTGCAGATTGAAGATGCTGGGAGGTGGATTTTGGGAAGTTTTACTGGCTGTGGAAACACAGAACAGCTTTTCAGCTTCCCCTTTGTCCCTTTCTCCTCAAAGCCATTTACAAATGTCTTTTTTACCACAGGAAATCCCTTCCCTGGAGCTGGAGAGGTGTGAAATGTATTCCCTCTAAAGCAACATCTGTGTCTCTCCCGGGATCCTCAGCCAGCAGGGAAGCTGGGTATGCTGAGCAGAATTATAATTATTTTCAGGTAGGAGTAGGTGCTGTTTGACACTCAGGGTACGAAGATGGAGGCCATAAATTATTCCAGATATTTGCGAAGTTTCCAAGTTGTCTTTTTCTTTCTGTTCAGCTGCTTGTCTGAGTGTGTTTAGAATTAAAAAAAAAAAGGGGGGAAAACCACCCACATAGTAAAGTTTTCAGTTAATCAGAATTTGATTACAATAAGAGCTCAACAGTCATCATACAGTGTTGTTAATTATTAGAAAGATCCTGTTGTATGTTGAAATAATTGCAGTAAACAGCCCAGCTGGAAAAAAATTGTTCAGATTTTCCACCATGAAAATGTAAACTTGGAGCTTGTTTCTATTTCTGTGTGTTAATTGCTGCATTGTGATTTATTTCTAACTTTGTGTTATGTAAATACCTGACATTTGCCACCTAGAGAAGCACATCACTGTCCTAGGAATGGTTTTAACCATGAGAAATTAGTGTTTGGAATCCTAAATCCCTGTGTTTCGTACCCTGGGCATGTCCTGCCTATTTAAGGTTCTGGTTTTCCCACCTGACTCAGGTGAAATCAGGTGGCTCTGGGAACTCTGGGTTAGCGGCAGAGTCAGCAAGTGACTCCCTGCTCCCGTGACGGTCTGGAGGTTTTGCAAAAACTCATTTATTTCAGAGATTTTTGGGCCAAAGCATTTTTGCCTCTCCCTAAAGTCACTCTCCCCTGCATTTCCCTCCAGTTTGGTATTGCTGGCTGATTAAAAATAATATTTATGTGTTAATCATCTCCTTAGGAACAAGGTTCTCCAGTGAATTGTGCATTTCTGCCTCCTTTTCCTCACTCCTCCGTGTAAAAACCTCTGACGTTGAGGTGAAACTCTCATGTCCACACTGAAGCTTTACACCCCTCCTAAATTTGGACATAAACATGGTCTGCCAGGAGTGAGAAAATGCTACGACTGTTTGTTTTATAACTTCCTGGATGGACATTTTCACTTTAAGTCAGACTCCTGGATAGAGCAGAAGTGGTTCAAGGTACAGCACTGGAGAGAATCCTGTACATTTCTGAGAAACAGGAACTTGCAGTGATACCCCAGTGGTCTGGGAATGGCTTTCCCACATTCTAATCTGAGCTCTTTAAGTATTTTGTAAACCTCTTGTTGCCCTGCTGTTTGTGTTGTAAATTAAAAAAAAAAAAAAATCTGTGTGGGGTGTGGCATCCTAGCAAAGAAATTCCAAGGGAAAAGGTTGAAATCCTCGTGATTTTGTCAGACTTTAAGCAAAATGCTCAATGCTGAAATAAACTCTTTCCTGCAATGTGGCATCTGGACATTTCAGCTTTGATCTGTGTCACTTTTGGGGCGGCTGAAACGACACACGTGCACACGTGCACACGGATCGTGCCTTGATTAAGGGCTGAAAAGCCGTTTATTAACAAAGCAGCTTCTTTTTATACACTTCTGTGTGTTACCACTCGTGTTACGTGGTCGTTGGCTGCTGAGTTACTCCAACAGACTCACTGGCTACGTTAACTACAATACACTGCCACTGGCTGCCCATGGCATGGGTGTTCTGGAGTGCAGAATACCAGGTGCAGAAATGTTGCTGTTTTTCTTCTTCTATTGTTTCGATTCTTGCTTCTGTTGATACTGCATTTCAAAGGTAGAAATGAATTGTTTTTCTTCTCCCGGGCTTTTCTCACGAATAGAAGCTAACCATCTCCAGCTTAGGACCTGGGAAGCCTTCAGGCTAGCTGTCAGCCTCACCAGATCTGGGTGCCATAAAGTTGTAAGATTTCCTGATGGAAAATGTCGTGGGGATGTGGATATTCAACAGCTTGGACAACCCCAGTTTTATCTGTGTCGCCCTGCGGCAAATCCATACCCACAAAATTTGGTGCAGGACTCCTTCTCAAGTAGAAATGCTGAGCTTTTCCACCACTGTGATTCCAAATCCATCTTCGGCTAGAGATGGCAAAGTGAAATATTGAACTTGCTCATCTTTTATGACCTTGGCAGTGATAAAAGATCTCATCTCTGTCATGTTAGAATGTTGAAATATATATTTAATACCCTTCATAAATTAGTGGGGTTTTGCAGGTGTTGAATTTCAGGCTGAAAAAGGGGAAGGAAAAATTAATTGGGTCTTTTCTGAACCTCGGAATGTGATGGTGCAAGTAAATGTTAAATCCACATGTGCAGATGTAACTGGGATCAGTGATTTAGTCAGTCCATTTTTAATATCAAAAGGACACTGACAGTAGTTTTTAAGAAATTGATTTGAAGTCAGCAGAATTTTAAAAATCTGAAAAATAACTCAAATTTGTAGGGCCTGGTTGAGCTGCTCTGAATGTGGAGCCTCCTGGGTTACAGGGCGTGAAAGTGGAACTGATTACTGACGTGATTCCCTGCAACCACGGGTGCTGCCAAAAATCAGCTTAAGCTTTGTGATTTGAAAAGAAATTGTTTTAAATGGTTTTTACTGTGTTTTAGTGGTATTTAGTGGCTTTTTAAATGGTTTTAAGAGTTGCAATACACCACACCAGCAAATTATTAACTGCTTTTAGAGATGGACGAGTTTAATGGGCTTAGTGCCAAATATTGGTAGTGGGCAGGTAAAATATGAGGCTGAGGTTTGGATTTGGTTTCCAGCTCTCCCACAGGCCCTTCTCCAAATCTGTTGCAAAGGAATTAAATGCTGCAAGAAGAAATGAATTCTTTTTAAGAAGGGGATTTAGTGAACTTTTAAAGATTTTTCCAGAGTCATTCTCAAAGGGGACCAAAATTCTTTAAAGCTCAAGGAAGAATTTGAAGCCCTGCAACCTTCCCAGACAGGTGTTTCTCAATTTATATGAATAAACTATTATATATGTAATAATTTATAATAATATAATAAGCCCTGTAGTCTCCCCACCATTATTTCTTAAATTACAATCAAATTGTTTCATTGCAAGAGGTAAGAGTTTTATCTCGGTTTAGAACTGACTGACAGAGAGCTCAATTTGATCTCAATTTAGAATTTTCCTTGAGGTATCCCTGGAGAGGTGAATTGTCCTTCCCAAACATTAAAGGCAGTGAAATGACCTGGAATAGGCAGCCTGTGATTGGACTTTGATCATAAAATAGATGGTCTTTTCATTAAGTTTAGGCATAAAAACAAAATCCTTCAGCTTTGGGAACAAGATGGAATTGTGAAAGGTGCAATTCTGTCTTTTATGGGGGGAAAATAAAAGTTTTTCCACTACAGATCTGTGATTTTAGGGTGAAAAAAATCAAGATTTGGAGGGTTCTGCCTGTATCCCTTTATTATGCTGCTAATCTGTGCAATTCCTCACATCCACCCATCCATCTCCCAGCCCTCACCTCAAGGGTACTCAGGTTTTTGCTGTGCTCCATCTGGCTCTCCAGAAACTCCTAAATTATCATTTTGCAGCAAGAGAAGAAAAATTATCCCTCAGCCTGCCAAGTCCTGAGCTCCAGGCCTGGACCTGAGGTTTGTTTTCTGAATAAAACAACTTTATTAATGATGTTCTGCTGCTCACTCTGCATGTTAAGGTGTGTTTTGGGGCAAATAAGTTGTATTTAAGTTACAGACACTTAAAAGTTGCACAAAATGAAATCCAGGGGAGGTTTTGTGTGGGTTTTTTTTTTCTTTTTTTATGACATCAGTGCTTTAATATGAAAAATGTTCCAGGGCTATAAAGAAGTAATTCCAGTTCAGATATTATCTGTGAAGGGCCTATTAGGGTTTTTTGGGGGTTTTTTTTATTGCCAGGCCTAGAGTAGAATTAGACAGCAAAGCAGAGAGATTGTATTTGTGAAAAAGTGACTGTTTTTCCAAGAAATCCATACTGCAGGAGCTGGAAAAGAATCAACTGAGTTTTCCATTAAAAGCAGATTTATGAAGCATTTGGAGGGGTACTTACATTACACGATAAGGCTGGGAAGAACAGAGCAATGGGGCAAAGTGAAAGGCAGCTGAGAATGCATTTTTTGGGAAACGGCAACAAAATTTAGGAAGAACCCAAATGGTGTGGGAGAGAATATCTGCAGCTGGGAGGGGAGGCCAAGACCAAGGTGTTTGTAGCAGGTCAAATCTGCGTAAGTCTTTGTAATTCCAAACCACTGGATTCTGACTCAGAAAAATCCAGTTGGGTTGAATTATCTCAGTAAAAACCAGAGAGAAAATGGCATAAATTCCAATGTAAATTCAAAGGAAAAATGGTAAAAATTTCAATGCACATTGTGTGATTTGTGTGCCTGTGTTTGCCTGAACCCCCTCCCATCACCTCTTCTGCATCTCCTCATCACCAGGATAACAGGGAAGACAATGAATTCTTACAGAAAATGCTGTATTTGGATTTTTTCCCCTCTTCTGAGAAAACAGTAATTATTTGGTGAGGAACATAGGCTGCATTACAGGAGTCACAAGTGACAGCTGCACAACAGCATTTAAATAAGAATTTCAGCCATTTTTAGGAACTTGTGCATGGAACAGAAAATGTAAAGGCAGTATTTGGGAACTCAGATATGTGGAAGAATTGGTCCTAAAATATTGGTCCTAAATAACCCCTTTGAGTTTAATGGGTGAATTCCAACCTTTGTACAGAGCCAGGCAAATGTTTTTAATCACTTTATTCAGCTTTAAGCTGAGCGTATGCAGACCCCAGCCAGGATCAGTTCTGTCCTGCAGGGTGACCTTCTTATTTTTAAACTGGCTTAAACTACAGAAATTTTATTGTTTATTTTTTAGAAAACTAAGTCTCCTTAAGTTATATGTTACATTTCATCCCCTTAGTTTGGAACTAAATGATATTTAAGGTCCTTTCCAACACAAACCTTTCCGTGATTTATGGTTCTGTTGGTAAATGAAACGAAATTTTGCTTGAATGCTTTTGTTAGCACAGTCAGAGCATAGCAGAGGGTTGATGTGCAGCCTGCACACTGTGTCAGATTTGTTTCCATGGGTGGCAAGGTCGTTAAACATCATCTGTTGGCTCCAGGTGAAGTGGAAGATGCTGTGAAGGTAAATAAAACACCCCCCTGCTCCCCACAAAAACACCCAAACCCTCCTGCCTGACAAACTTCAGAAATGCAATCAGGCTCACTCAGCCCTTGGAGAAAAAATGGGGTTATTAAATCCCAGATTAAAGATAGGGAATTGGTGATTTTATCTCTCTCACAGACAAGATCCAATTTAGCTGATAGGGAGCTGAACCTGAAGAGAATTCTGTAAGTTGTTTATTTCCCCCAGAAATGCATCGCTAATGTTTAATTTGCAAAACACGTCCTTGTTATGTTCCTTTTCAACCCTTTTACCTGTCAGGAAGATTATGGAAAAAATGGGGAGAGAACCTGTTGTGTTTTATTCGTTTCCTGGGAGCAACCTGGGCTTGGTGAAGGTCAGCTCCAGCCACAGGTGTCTAATTCCAGAAGCTTCCAAAGGGCTCTGAGTGCTCAAACCCTCCTGGATTTGCTGGAGGTTCTGCACCGAGTGGATGATTTTCCTGTTTCTAAAAAATCTCCTGTAAATTGCAGCTTCCAAAGGACATCCGTAATCTGCAAACTCATCAGGCTTCCCTGGAGCTCCCTCTGGTTCTTGGTGTTGCAGCAGAGCTGGGCAGGAAAATAGGATGGTTTTTACAGAGCACAAGAGCCTGGGAAATGTAGTAGAAATTGTACAAACAGAAGGATTAATTTTAATTTTCTTTTTGTCTCAGCAGTGAGAAATGGAATTTGCCAGTGCAATTTTCCTGATTGTTAAGATCTGAGTGATATTTTACTGTATCTGAGATATCTTTGAAGGGCTGAAGTCTCACAGGAGCCACTCCTGCAGGGAGTTCAGAGGACAGTGGGGTAACCATGGGAATTCTGCAGGCTGATTTCTGTCAGCATTTCTGCTCCCTCATCATTTCAGTGGCCGTGGAAGAGCCTTGGGACGTGGGAAATCATTATCCCCGTAGGAGGAATTAGTGGATAGAGGAGGGAATCCAAGGGAATGAACTCACACTGGAATTTCATTGTTAACTCTGATAATGCCCTTTGAATTTCCCTGTCTACAATGAGAGATCTGGAATGAGAACACTCCCTGTAGCTCTCTAATGTGAGCAGGGTGGAAGCTCCTTCTGCATTAGCACAGAGTCCAGGGAGATATTTTCTCAGACTGCTCTGGATTCCCTTAAATGAGGAATTCTCTGGAACGGGAAGCAAATCGAAGCCTAATGGCAAGTCCTTTAGAAATGGCAAAAACTGAAATTAAGTTCAGAGAGAAGCAGCATTTATTTGAAATAAAAAATAAAAGACCTGAACATGAGGATCTGTCTGGTGAAATGTTTCAATTTAGCTGCCGTTCATCTGCAGTCCCACCTGGGGAAAGAGCTGGGGTTAATTTTCCATCCATGGCTCAGCTGGCCGAGGCTGTTGTTCGGGGTTTGGTACCTGGGCATCCCCAGACCAGCACTAATTCAGGTTCCGGGTTTGCTGCTCCCCTGAGAGCAGGGGGAGATTGGGTGCGTGTTGGGGGACGTTGGGTGTTTGCCTTGCCCCTGTTTCCCAAAGCCAAGATTGGATGGATTTTGCTTTCCTGACCACAATTTTTGCTTGTATGTGAAGCAAACAACACAAGACACAAAACACTTCCCCTTTCTTAGAACATTGGGTGTTTTTTCCTGGATTTTTAAATTTTGTTTGTTTTCCCTTCCCCTTGGAAAATGCGCCTGTTTGCTACTCCGTGTTTGGTTGTTGTTTGTTGTCCCAGTAGCAGCTGCTGGGAGGAGATGGGAAAACTGACTGTTGATGAAATGTTAATTGAAAATGGTAAAACATGGTGCTGTGTTGGGAAGTTGTGGGTGTCCATCTGTCTGTCACAAAAGGGCCTGGAGTGACAGGAGAAGGAGGATGGCTTCAAACTATTGGATATTGAATAAATTCCTCCCTATGACGGTGGTGAAGCCCTGGAATGGGTTTCCCAGAGGCTGCCCCATCCCTGGAAGTGTCCAAGGCCAGGCTGGATCAGTGTGGTCTAGTGGAGGGCTGGAACAAGAAGAGTTTTAAGGTTCCTTGCAACCCCAACCATCCCATGATCTATAGTTCTATGGCAATGGTCCCATGCATCCCAGAACATCATTCCACTGGGATGTTTGGGATGTTGGAGAGGTGGATGGTAGGAATCAAATCCTGCATGGTAAAAAATCCCAGGTTTGGGTCTTTATGGTACTGAGATTCGATGTGCAAACGCTTCACAGCCCAGGCCAGCTCTACTCTTGTGCACATCCAAATCCACGTCCAGATCCTGACTAGATTTGTACCTCCTTCATAAAATAAATAATCCCATCCTTCTGACCATGCTTTTTAGGTGCATTTATGCAGCACTTCACACCTTTTTTCCAGACTCTTAAAAGAGGAATTTTCAGAGCCTTGAGAATGAAATCTCTTGCCTGGCTTTGATGGATGGTCCTTTTCCTTTTATCCAGTGCTGTGCTGGTACTTGTGCACACAACATCCAAAGTATCACACACGTTTTCCAATTGAATGGCTCTCCTCAGTGAAGAAAATCCATATTCTCTGCTCAACAATGTGGACCAAAAGTCGAATATACAGTAAAAAAATAAATGGAGTAACCAGGGATTAGCAGACAGTGCATTATGTTGATTACCCACATTGTCTTCAGTTTAATAAATTCTATTTTGCTGTAAGTCAGCTCAATTGTGTGTGAAAACAGAGAAGGTGGAAAATGAGACTGAACAAGAGGGTTAAATGACAGTGTGCCATTCAAGAGGCAATTAAATACCAAAAACTCCAGCCCTTGAGGAACAGAAAAAGAGGAGGTTTTGAAGTGTAAAATAAAAGACACAATTCTGTGTTAATGTGGGAAGTTAAAATTGTCCATCCAAGGCTCATCATTAAACCCACACAAAGGCAGAACTTTTTGCTGCATCCTGTGGCACTTGCAGTCCTAAAGACGGGCAAAGAGGAAGGAACAGGAATTTCAAGCCGTGATTTTGGCATCCCATTCACTGGATCCGGATTAAAATCCCTTGGATTTGCCGTGACTCAGTGCTCTGTCCTCAGTGAATCCCTCCTGACCTGGGCTGTCCCAAGAACAACCTTGCATCCAGAAGTTTTTAGAGAGGTCTTTTGAAGTCTCAGTTGATGTTAACTCTCATTTATTTATTTATCTGCTTTGGTGTGCCTTGAGAATGATGGAAATTCTGGTAGATGGCAAGAAAACTGAAAATGCACAAAACACTCAGATTTGGCTGGGGAGGGAGGAATCAAGAACTAAGGGAAGGAACAATTATGGAAGAAAAACTCTGCAGTGGAGCCAAGCTGTTTATCCTGTAGCCCGTTAATCATTTTTTTCTGCCTTGAAGCCAGGAATTGACACCCAGAGCTCCAGGTGGAGCCAAGGAAGGGTGGGAGTGCTCAGAAACCTTGGAAAAGGGGACTGGTATTTAAGGAAGTGGTGTCATCTAGTGGTTACAGTGAAAGGCCAAGACAACAGGACTCCTAGGTTGTGTTTTATCATTTCCTACCTCCCTGCTGTTTGATGGATTTACCTGGAAAGCTCCTTTCTCGGGGGGGAAGAAGGAGGTGGTAGAGGAGTGTGGTAAAGCATTAGAATCCTCTCAGGGTGCCCCAGCCAAGGTTATCTTCAGTTACCATTATCAGGGCCTGAGGAATGCAAGCAGTTCTAAATTGGGAAAGAAGTTGGAAGACAGAATAACAAGAAAGCAGAGAAAAGAGGGACTGTACCATCCTGGACTAGAACCAATCAGGTGTCCTGGAAGGTGCATGCAGGACTTATGGACAGTGCAGAAGATCCAGTCCGGTGTGCGTGATCGTGTGAAAGACAGTTACAGAAATGCATAAGAACAGATTAATGTAAACAATAAACAGATTCTTGCGTAATCAAATTGGTTTGTAGTACAAAGGTCCCGTTCTCCCACAGAGGAGGATGACAAAACTTTGGGCCCAAGTGAATTCTTGGGTTTGGAAAGGCAAAAATCTGAATGTGGAAGATGTTTGAGCCACCAGCGGGACCCTTTTGTGCAGAAAACAGAGTCCTGCTTCAGGAAGCACAGGGAGGATGCTCTGATGCTCTTGTATTTAAATAAATACTAAATTCCACTGAGCTAGTGTGGCATTCGGCAGTTTTATATCCCAGGGAGTGCCAAATCCAGGTGCTGGGTAAGGAATGTGCTGTCAGTGGGTAATGGAGGAGAGTTTGTGTTCATTTATTCACTCCAAAGCAGTTTGTGGAGGTTCAGGAGCAGTTTTGTTCCTGGCTAATGATCATTCCCACTGTCAGCACTCCGTGGAGGACTCCCAGCTGTACCTTTTGTTTCCATCAGCTGGAATCAGGATTATCTCCTGCTCTTGCTGGCAGCAAACAGGCTGGGAGGGAGGAAAGAGTGGGAGAGAGAATCCCAGAGATTGGGAGAGAGAATCCCAGAGAGTGTGGTACAGTTGTGGGAAGAGGGATTCTGCCATGGATTTCATCCCACAATGGATTTCTCCTTCCTTGGAGAGGGGTCTCAGCCCTCACAGGGCAAATCAGAATCCCAGAATATTCCCAGCTGGAACAGATTCAGCAGGATCAGCAAATCCAGCTCTTACCTGAACGGCCTATGCAGGGATCGAACCACAACCTTGGTGGGTTTTGGCACCAGGCTCTGAGCCCATCTCGGGGTCCCTCGAGTCCTGGTGGATCCTGAGGGCATTTGGGATATCTGAGGTTGTTCTGTGCCTGGGGGGAGGGTGTCAGGAGGAACACCAGATCCTCAGGTAGAGTTCAGAGTTCTTGACAGCTTTCCCCGTTACCTGCGAAGGTTTCCAGGGAACAATTATGGCATTCCTGAGCTGCTGCTGGGAACTGCTGGCACCATGGATTTGCATGAGGTGCCCTCCAGTGCAGCAGTCCTAAACCAGACCCAGGGCTGATGCTCTCTGGGGTTTTGCTCATCACTGCTCTGGTCCTGGAATGTCCCAAGGTGCTCTGCCAGAGCTGGCAATGAAGGGTTTGGAAAAGACATTGATTTCCTACCTGTAAATGAAAACTAGGTATAGACGGACCAAAGCAGGGGTGGGTTTAAGTATCTGTACATGAAATTCTCATTAAAATCAGTGGAAGTTTTGCAACAGGAGTAGCTTTGGAAGAGGTTTTTCCAAGCTCCCTGATGGCACGAGTAGCTGAATCCTCCCCTCTCCTGGTAGTGCTGTTTGCTTCCACAGCATTCCCTAGAGGTCTGTCCCTTCATCCAATCTCTTCTGGAACTGGATTGGCTCTACCTGTGGCAGATATTCCATTTTTCCCAGCTTCTTTGTGCCAGGAATATTTCATAGGCTCAGGGATCCCATCAGCAAACAGTCCCTGTGACAGAGGGACCTGCAAATAGATGGGATGAGCTGGGCACACCTTGGTATGCAGTCCTCAGGTGCCACATGTGGGATTTTTCATGTGGATAAGAGTCTCTACAGCTCCAAGTCTGGGAATGTGTCAGTAGTCCCATGCTGCTCAGCATGCTCTTAAAATCATGGAATACTGAAGGCTGGAAAAACCCTCTCAGATCATCGAGTCCAGCTGCAAGTGCAACGAATTCATCACTAAACCACATCCTCCAGTCCAAATCCTCACATTCTTGGAACACTTGGAGGGATGGTGACTCCACATTCCCTGTTCAAATGCTTTACAACCCTTTCCATGAAATTTTTTGTTCCTAATATCTCATCTAAATCTCCCTGGGCACAACCTGAGGCTGCTTCCTCTCATCCCAGCCATGTCCAAGAGCACGTGGGGATGGTCAGGGCTCAAAGAATTCCAGGGTGTGCTCCTGCACCTCCTGCCCTGCTGGAAGCTGGAGCTCCTCCTGCCTGCCTGGTTCTCCTTTCACAGGGCACTTCAGGCATTTCCCTGGCTGCTGAGCCACACTGGGGAGCGAGGCAGCAGCACTGGGATGTGGAGCCGGGGGGTCTGGGGGATCGCTCACACCCTGGCTGGCCTTCACAACACACCAACAGCAAAGAGCCAGGAAGGGTCATCGCATGGAATTCCACTGGGAAGTTTATTCCACCCTTACTAGTGAAGGGCTCAACAGCGAAGACGATTTCAGCTCTGGGGGGGTCCATGGGTTTTCTACAGGGNGTCTGGGGAACGGAACTGGGGAACGGAGCTGGGGATTGTGCTCACTGGCTCCCACACCCCAGGAGCAGCACAAAGGCCAGGCTGCTGTTCCTGTTGTGTTCAGCTCAGCATTCCCGCCTCCATTATAACTCTCTGTTAATTACATGGTGTTGATTATGGAGCTACTTAGCAGTGTGTCCCTCCTCTTTTTAATGAGCACAGCTGTTTTCTGTCCAGCTTCAGCAGGGGAAATTCCCTAATCTAAGTGAGGCACTCCAAGGAAACTCCTGAGGGCTCCTGGGCTCGTTTGGTGTGTTTGAACATTCATGCTGCCCACAGCCTGGAGAGCATTTGTGGCCTTCCCCCTTCCCCTCTTTAATGACTCTTTATCACTAATGGACTTTATTAATTGCATCAAAGACCCAACAAAACCCTCACCTGGTTGTAAGGAAAACGGTTTTTTTGTAAATGTGCTGAACTGGATCCATGCTGTTCACTGACCAAGTGTTTTCTCTAAAAAATGGCCAAAAAGGGGCTTTTTTTCTGTCAAAAACTCTCCAAAAGCGAGTGATAGAAACACGAATTTGCTTCTGCTGTGAGCTGCAGCTTCCCAGGAGACAAGTGTTCCCATCTGGAGGCCCTGAAGTGCTGGAGCACTGAAGGTGTGGGCAAAGAGCAGCAAATGCTGGACAAAGACCCCCAGGCCACCGCTGGTCCCCAGGGTCACCCAGCCCAGCTGCAGCAGCGCCACTGACACCTCCCAGGCCTTGCTGAGATCTCAGCCGGGTTTAATGCGCTGCAAACATTTTGGGCACGGAGAGTTTTCTTTTGGAAAACATGTTTGTGTCAGGATCAAAACATTTCCTGGGAAGATGTACGCTTAGATAAGGTTCTAGGTGGAAGAATTGTCACAACAAATCACTTCATGTCACTGCTTTGTTTGTCACAAAGTCAAAATAATTTCACTGAAATTTTTATAACTTTTAATTTTTTCAGGTCTGTGATGACATCCTGGCATGTTTGGATGCAGGAAGAACGCAATCATTGTGGAACAGAATGCACAAGAATTTAAATTTTTATTTATTTATGTTAACTTTTGGTCAATAAGCAGATTTAAAGGTGTGACACAGGAGAAGGAAATGGCTGAGGCAGGTAATCAGTAGCAGGAGCTGAGCTTTATTTCTTAACTGGAGGCCCTTTATTTCTGCTTTTTGTTCTCTGTCCTAATCTCCAGGTTTGAGACTTTCTCAATCTGTTAGTTGGAGCCTACTCCCAATAATTAAAAAGTTCAATAACTGATAAATAGTTGAGAAGACCACAGGATATTCCGAGCTGGACAGGAACCACAAGGATCACTGAGTCCGAGTCTTGAATCTCACCCAGGGCTCAAACCTGGAAGTTGAATTTTACCTCCTAAAACATATTTTGTTAATGTGTTTTTAAAGCTTTGCTGTGGTCTGTAACATCTGTTAATTATTTATTAATAATAATTGATGTCCCCTTTAGATGAGCCATTCTGAGCACAAACTGAGACTGGATCTGTTCTGGAGAGCCAAGGCTTTTCCTAAAAAGACCCTGATTTATTTGGAAGTCTCTCTCTACCTTCTCCCTTTTAAACCCTCCCAGATCAATGTCTCTTTAGCTGGAGTGTCCTTTTGTTTCCCCACTACTCCTGATTGTAAACACAGAGAGTTCTTCCCTCAGGGGGCTCTGTTCAATGAATCTGGAGTGATATTATGCTAATAATGTTCATTCTTTGCATTAATAATGACACGTCCTGCTCAGCAAAGCTTTGTGGTTTTATTTTTTTGCTGTTTTTTCCCTTGCTCTCATGAACTGCTGTGCTGTGAGTTTATGGTTGTTCATTCTCCCTCTTTTTTTTTTTTTTCATCACTTTTGCCTCTGGATAGGAACTTTTATTGGATTATAGGAGTTAGGGTCAGTTAATCCACTCAGTGCCTAAATCTGACAGGGAAAGACAAACTGAGCGCTGGGACTGACTTCTCTGCTGTTCTACTGGACTTCTCTTACAAAAAAAGCAGGAGGAATTTCCAGCTCAGTTCCTTCAGGCAATGAGTTATAAAGAGTGTGAAAAGGCTGGGGAGAGTGCCGAGTTGGTAAGGTTAGAAATCACCTGTTTAAACCCAAACCCAGGTTCTTGCAGCAGTCGTGTGAGGGTGATTTGGTGGTTTTTGTTTGTTTTCATTTAATAACCACTTTGATAATTCTCTGACTTTGCTGACAATGTCCTGAGACTGATTTTGGCTCACAGTGACAAAATAAATTTGTAATCTCATTCCAGATCTGCATTCCCAGACAAACAGGATTCCTGCGTTTCTGCTCTAACATCTTCCCATGGCTGATGTTTGGGCCTGAATGAGCGAGGATTTCTTGGTCCTGTGAGTTGTTCCCATTTTGAGAGCAAACAGAGAAGAGTCAGGTATTTTTTATGCAATCGTTTTGGTTTACCAGGGATGCTCAAGCATCCCTAAAAGCCAGCTGCAGTCAAACATGAAACCATTTATTGTTATAGCTTCATAACCTCTTTTTTTTTAAGTTAGCATTGGCCAAAAAGGTTTTTTTTTTTTCAGTTTAAGTTTGCAGTCTGCTTGTGGTTTTTGGTTCTGTTAACCAGTGAGATGGAGGAATTTCTGTTTCATTTTTATGCTGTGCAGGAAACCACTGAAAAACCAGCAGGAATTAAGTTAAGGTTGGTTGAAATCTCAGTGTACAAACCTCTGCCATGCCCTGAACCTCTACAGCCTTCCAGGATCTGGGAGAGAAGAGATTATCCAGGAAGGAAGAAATAAACTCAGCTGTTGACTTGCTCCAAAATCCGAACAGAGATAAAAAATTAGAATTCTTCCAGTAGTTCTATGAAATTAAGACACTTTTGGATTTCTAAGCAAATTCTTTTACCCCAAGTTATTTTTCTTTGCTTTAAGGTGATTTTTCTGTGTGGATTTTGCATTCCTGGGCAGCTTGAACTCCTCCAGAGCTCTCCTGGTGCTTTACAGATGTGTGTGGGGGTATATCCATGTTTAAATGAAGAAAATGAACCACAATAATTTCCCAAGGGTTTTTAACTTTTTTTTTTTCATTACTGGTCCATACATTCACTACAAAAATTCTTTGAGATTTTTTGTTTTGTGTTGATGGGATAAATCAGTTTAGGTTGGTTCATTTATTTGATGTGTTGCTGACAAGCTCCTAGGTTGGGTGTTGAAAATGAGTGACTGTTAACTGTGTTTGACAAAGAGTGGCAGGAAAAGGTAAAAAAATTCCCACTGAAGATACTTGAGCATCCTCCTGCCAGGAGGAACCAACCCAGAGCCCTGCAGAGTCAGGAGAGGGGTGGGAGCATTTACAGGACCTGCTTGAGAGATTCCATGGGCTGAAAATATATCTGTGACTGAAAATCACCTTTAACCTGGTTATCCTGGATACAGAAATGGAAATCAGAGCACTGGGAATGTTGTTTAGCCTGTAAATGTTGCAACTTCCTTTTGTTGGTCAGTTTGATGCCACGATGATTTTTGCTTTTTCTTTTATACCCCTTTTATACGCTCTCTTATACAGCTTTTATGCATTCTCAGTGCTTTTAGCCCACACAGTTATAACTCTTTAAGTTTGATCCCTTCCCTCACACCCAATATCCCGTTAAGCCAAGAGCCCAAACACCCTGGGAACCCCAGACCCCGAGGGCCTCTCCAGAACACATTCTGTAAACAAAGCCAGGCCCAGCCAGGGGAAGGTTCCTCGCTGAGGGGTCTCGCTGGAGTCCCTCCCTGGGCAATCTTTGATAGATGTGCTAATTAGCAAGGCCTCTAATTGCACACACATCACATCGTGGGGGGCCATTCCTTCGGGGGGCATTTCGGGGTGCATTTCGATGTGCATTTCGGCGCCCCTGAGGGTCCTTCAATAAACACCGAGGTAAAACCCTTTTCCCCTCTTAACCGTGTTCAGCTCTCTTCATTTTAAGACCAGGAAAAGGCGTCAGTCAAGTTGAGGTGGAAAATTGTTGATCAAAGGCAGTATGGAAAGGGAAATAAAGGACAGAGTGGGGTTTTTCCTGGAGGTGCAGAATTGCTGAGGCGAATTCCCTGCCCTGGGCGGTGGAAGGGGTGGGTGAGGCAGGGGCTGACGCAGGTAACAGCTGCCAGCCCTGCCTGGCTCAGGGAGCCAGAGCTTTGTGAGAAGCTGTTGAACTCAGGAGCTCTGAAGGCAGACAGAAACAGAAAAGGCCCTTCAGATCTTTTTGTGCCTTCTGCAAGCCTTTGTCTCTCCCTTTTTACTTCAAAGTGGCAATTGTACTTTGTGCTTTTTTCCCCCCCCTTTTTTTCCCCTTCCCAGTCCTGCTCAGCAAAGGCTCTCCTGGGAGCCGGGGTCGAACTTGGCACACTCAGCGAGGCTGGAGCTCCATGTCTGCACAACTGTCCGGGATAAACTGCTGGATTAATATTTCATATGACTTCCTAATACAGCCAGCAGCATGGCAGGGATCCAGGGAGCAGGGTTTTCCTGATGAAATCTGCCTGCTCCTCTTAATACACAGCTATAAACTGTTTATTTTTAAAACTGCTCTGTGGAAAGAGCCATGTTTTTGTTAATGGCGAATTCTGACCCCCTTCTTTTGGCCTTCCACCAGTTTTATTTCTACTTCTGTGGATTGTGATGACTTTTTTTGGGGTGGAATGCTGGAGAATTGAGCCCTGTTAGTTTGCAACTCTATTGCTGTAAATCTCTCGGGAGTTAGAATATCTTTATTAGAACTTTATTATCGTGAACTCTCCTATCAGACAGCTTTAATTTAGATACACAAAGCTTTGGTTGTGTTACTGTAACTTTTATCACCTTTTCAGTCAGTTTAACAAAGGACTGTTTTTTTCACTGCTGCAGGAATTGCCCATTTCAAATGATTCTGAACTTTGATAATCAAGTTTTTTCTTAAGCTTGGGTTTTATCTCATGGCATTGGTGACTCCAGAGGAGCTGGTTCTGCATCACCCACTGTAAGATCCTTCAGACCCAAATACCAAAATGTCCCATTTATATCCCTCATCCCAGAATTCATGAAGCCAGGATGGTTGTGACAGCTCTGAACTTTTTTATTTAGAATCTTTCTCCTTGCTACATTCATAAGAAGATAATTTGAATTATGTTGTTAGTTGAATTTTCTTAACCCTTTTAAGTTCCTAGGGATAAAACCCAGGGGGTAACCTCTATTCCAGTTTGAGTCCAGACAATATACCTGGGGTCACTGAAATAAACTGCTAAGAGCATCTGCATGGAGGAATTCAAGCAGAAATCCATGACTTCTCAGGATGAAGTTTTCAAAAAAAATCTGTCAGCTGAACCATGGAAAACTGAATCCCACCCAGGGTATGGCAGGCGTGGGACTGGATGGGCTTTAAGGTCCTTCCGACCCAAACCAATCAGGAATTCTCTTTGCTCCATGTTGCAGACTGGACATTTTCCAGTTGCCAGAACCTTCTCTGCACCTTTTTTAAACTACAGTCAAGAGCTGTCCAGGCAGGGGATGTTTGTTTTCTGCTCACTCTGCTGGACCCTGGGGCTCCTGGGTTCCAAATTCCCAGGAAGGAGAGCAAATTCCAGCCCACAGAACTGCCCAGCGGAGCAAAACCAAGAAAGGCTGGCTGCAAACAGCGCAGAGCATTTCCCCTGCCTCAAGGTTAGTTTAGCTCCCCATAATTTGATTTACCAGGGGCAGTCACTCTGATTATCTCTGTCAGATCACAGAGCACAGAAAGCAGAGGGTGGGAAGATCACAGAGTTTCCTGGTGCCTGTGCTGCCTCTCAATCTGTCGGGATCCACTTCTCCTCAGAGGGAAGCGTTTCCAGGCCGATCACACCAGCAGATCCCTGGCAGATGGCAAAGGGCTATTTTTTATTATTTACACAACGAATGGCAAGGAAGCACTGAGTGTCTTTGATTAGAATTAATGCCTCATTAGCTGGGCTGTCATCACCTCCCACCGGTGCGGATCCAGACGGGGAAGGTGATGAATTGTTCTGGTTGGGAGAATTGTGAGGGTTCACAGAGGACTGGAGTGAGAGCAGGCCAGCAGAGCTGGGGAAGAGCCCAGACTTCTGACTCTGCCCTCTCTCAGGGTGGAGATAAATGCGCTCCTCACATCCAGCTGTGCCTGTGCCAGATGTTGCTGCTGTTACCGACTGGCTCCAACATCAAATGCTTGTCACAGCTGCTCCGGCACAGCTCTCAGAGCCCCAGATCTGCTGCAGGGCTCTTTCAGGGTTCTTTATTCCCATCAAAAGGGGAGCAAAGTTAACAGAAACTCTTTTTTTCCCCCTCAGGGATGTGGGTGGTGCTTGGCACACACTTCCAGATCCAGCACAACTGGATCTGGAAGATTTCCCTCTTGAACACAGGGGACAGAGATGCATTTTATCAATGTTTTCCCATCTCCTAAATTGAAATTCTCATGCAAAACCTCAGTGTTTGAACACTGAACATGTGGGCTCTGACTATGGGGCACCATTCCCATTTCCAGAGGGATTTTTGCCTATCCCATACTTCTCCCATTGCTATTGGATGCTTTTGTACCTCAGTTGCTCTCACAATTCATCGTATTTCAGAGGGATTTGGAGGATATATTTTATCCAGCTGCCTTTTGTGGATCTGGAGATCTGTCCTGAGCCTTTTACTGTTTGGAAGCAGGAATTGTGATTGCTGCCACAGAACAGGGAGAGGGAGGACAGGGGAAGGTGTAATCTGAAATGAAAACCCCCACAGTTCAGGCTGTTCCATTGACAGGCTCAGGTCTGGGTGTTGTTCCTCCCTGGGGAAGTGGCAGGGATGGAAAACTCGGAGTTTTCCAGGGTGGAGAACTTGGAGTCCTCTTGGGGCAGGGATGGGGAGAGGGCAGAGTTAATGGGACCCCCAGCCTGGCGCCAGCACATGGAAATGTCCTCATTAATGCTCTCGTTTTCCCTCTAGTACAATAAATATTCTGAGTGTTAATAACAAAAACCCAACAAACACAAAGTAATCCATCACTTTTGGGGAAATTGCCTGGATAGACAGAAAAAACCCCCACTGCTCCCTGTGCTTCTTTTCTTAGTCCTGTTTTATTGTTTCTACTTAATGAACTGGCAAATAAATTACAAAAATGTGGTTTATAAGCCCGTTCCTTATTAATTCCATATTTGCTGCAACAGGTTCTTACATTAATGAATCAAGGAGATGGAAAAGCCTGGTAATTTAATTGCACAATTACCATTGCTGTAACATTTGTTTTAAGGATGTGACAAAGCTAATGGATGTTTTATTTATTTATTTCAAGTGATCTTCAAGTTAATATTTGCAATTTTTAAAAAATTGTTTATTTTATTTTATTTCCACTCTTTACTTTCTTTTTTTTTTAAATTATTATTTGTCTGTTGAACCAAAAGGAGATAGATTATTTCTATATATCTCTATATTCTAATTATTTCTATGTATTTCTATATCCATCATTTTCTGCATAAACTTTTAACACTTCATCCATTTCCATGTTTGAAGCTTTCCTAATGAAACAAATTCTTAAAATGGGGCTTTAAAAAAACTACCCTGCTGAAAAAACCAGGATTCACCAAGGAAGGAAACATCTCCCATTAATCCTGGGAGTGGAGGAGATATTGTTGTTATTAATTCCAGTAATTAGGAGGAAAACATAACAAATTACTCCAAATAAGCCTTTCAGACAGGATTTTCTTTTAATCCCCAGGCTCATTTATATTTATTTCTTATATTTTCACCTGCTGAATTTGGCACTCTCTGCACACTCTGCAATGACCTTTATTTGTTTGCTGATAGACACAACCCAGAGGTTGAAATCAAAGTGATTTGGGGTTAATTTATTTTATTTATTTTAGCCAGGACAAAATATGAGGTAAAGGTACTTTTATTTTTTCAGTTTGTGGAAGGATTTCCACTCTCTCCATACATTTCTTCCTTAATTCATCTAACATGGGAATATTTGTGATAAAAGACAAAGAACCGTCTTTTTTCAAAGAAAAGTAACTCCACACCAGCCCTTTTTTTAGTAACTTTGGCACCTCAAAATGATCTCTGAATGTGACATTTTTACATGGAGATTCCTTCAGAATTCTGAACCACACTCCAGGCGTGTTTTTAACTCACCTGAAAGTTTTCTTTACTTCATTTTTGTGGGAGCTGCAGCTCTCCCAATCTGTGTAATCTTCCTCCCAGAGAAGATTTTCACATCTAAATCTTTGTTTGTCGAAACTGTGCTGGGATTTAATTTTTTTTTTCTTTTGAGAGGGAGAGAAGTGGAAACTTGAGACAGTTGTAGAAGACCTTGAAAGAAAATTTTGAAAGTATCCTGAATTGCCAGAGTGGGGAATTTTCATAAGCGCTGTGGCTTTTTCTCTTGTAGGCTTTGGGCTAAAAATCCTACTTTTGGAAATGGGATGTGATTTCTTCCCTTGCTCTTTTGGCAGTTTCCATTCAGTTTAAGGCTCCTGAGTATTTTGGAATAAATAGCTGGCTGAAAAATCTTTTTTGGAAGTTAAAACCAGTGCGGGGAAAGGAACCTTGAGCTCCTGCTTTCCAGCTCTTGCCATGATCAGCAGTTATTTATTTTATAGATCTGTTCTCACATGTAATGACAGTATTTTTAAGTATCTTTAATTTTTTTCCAGGTTGAGTACAGAGCTGCAAAAATTTCTTGCAGGGCTGCCCATGTGTGTCTTCGCAACCCAATATTAACCAGTTGCTGCTGCTAATTCAGATTTTCCATGGGTTCAGTTCTTCTCCTTCAGGTAGCTTTCTTTCTGTGGTTTTGGGCCAGTTTTATGTCAAGATCTGACCATAAATTTTTGCTGCACATTAGAGAAGAAAAGAGAACATTTTCCTCCTGTTTCTACTGAACAGGAGGTTCAAGAGTTGACCTGGAATATTTGAAAAATCAACTTCACCTTGAACTCCACAGTGTGAGCTGCTCCCGCTGTTCCTTACAATGTGAATTTTGTCTCTTGCTCTCTCTTACATTTTTTCCGTTTATTTATTTATAAGGTAGAATTCAGTATTTTCTCTTGTTCCACTTGCTTAATCCCTCCCTTTTCTTCTCCGTGTTCCACCAAAACTCTTCCAAACTCAGAGCTTTGTTCCCAAATCTGCAGCTGCCTCATTCTTCTATTCCAGGCATCACCTGAGCACCCTATATTTCTTTTTTTTTTAGCATGGGGACAACCAATTCTGCAAAGGATGATGTGGTTAGAAAAGCTCTGAGGTGTTTGGAACAACTTGGAAAGAGTTAATGTGTGGTCACAGCTGCCAGAGCTGAGCCATCTGCTGGGTTCAAAGTTGATTAAGTATCACTGCTTTTAAATTAATAAGGGCTCTGTTAGAAGAGTAATTGGAAGTTGCATAAAATATGGATTTGGGACTTTGGGTATAAATAATAGAGCATATATTTGATAAGAGCTTTAGACTATTTCTATAAAAAGTTCCACTTTCATGATTACTGCAGCATTAAAATCTGTAATGTTTGTCGTCTGATCCCATCTAAAGATTAGGATTAGTAGCACAGCCTTATTTCCCAATCCCCCAGGCCCAAGTTTCCCCATTATTAAACACCTGGGGGGGGGAGATTTGCCCTTCAGGAGTGGAGTTCCAAGCTCTGGGAAATGCAGGTCCCCTCCCAGTTGTTTTCCAGCTTTAGACAGAATTGCCCTAATTCCACCAGGACCATGGACAGTGGGAGGAAATGAACAGTGGGATGGACAGAAAGGAGCAACCAGGATCGAAGCAAGGCTGGAGGCACGGCTGTGTTCTACCTTAGCTGGGAGAAATTCGACTTACCAGGAATATTTAAATTAATTTTTAATTAATTGCTATTTACCCCGTCAATACTCTCAAACAGGACTGTTTTACAGGAATGCAGCCAAAGGGTTTTTTTAAAAAATGGTTCGAGTTCAAGCTACAGCAAAGATGCTGGAAGGGGCCTTATGGACACCAGAAAAGCTCAGGAGCTGAGATTATCCCCTGGGGCATGGGAAAAATTAGATTAACACTCCTGGGGAAAATGAGATTAAGTATTCCTGTTTTGCCTGAGTCAGAGCAGCCTCAAACCTTTGTTTTAGCAGCTCTGGCTCCTTGTTTTAATTTCTTCCAAACACTTCTCTTCTTCACAAATGGCATCTGCTGCCTCTTTTCTGTAAGGTGGAAGCAGAGGGTGACAGTGCTGGGAATAACTGGGGACAGCCTCCCTGCAGATGTCCAAATGCAGGAATAGGGTCACTCCCAAGCTCCTTTTGGTCCATCCTGACTAAAGGAATTCTCTCCAGGAGGATGTGAGGAGCTACTGTCCCACTGAATTAGCTTGAAAAAATAATTGCTCTTCCGAAAAGGCACCAGCCCCACCTTTACATGAGCACCATATGGAACTGCTCCAGCCCACACTGCCCCTCTGGATCCATCCTCGATCCCCGTTAAATCTGCTGTGATTTAAGAATTCCTGGTTTGCCAGTAAAACCTGGGATAAACCAAAAAAAAAAGGAGAGAGAGGAACAAAGCAAGCTCAGTTTGAAGTGGAATTGATCCAACCTCCCAACAGCTGCCTTCACTGTGGAGACACAGAAACTCCAAAAGGAATTAACACAGCATTACTGCTCCTTTCCTACCTTTTTCCCCCCATTAAACTCTATGAGGGACTTGAAGAAAAAGCATTTTGTTGTGTATGAATGAGCAAAAAAGCCAAATTTCCTACAAATTCCTGCTTGCTCCGAGTTTCTGAAACGTGGGCTCTCCCATTGGGCTCCTGTAACAACAATGCCCAGAGGCTTCTCCAAGCCCCTGGGTGCTGGGGATGCACTGGGAGCTGGTAAAAGGCAGCTTGTGGCAAGTGGAAATGGTTTCCTTTAGACCTGGCTTTAATTTAGGGGATTCTAAACCACCCTGCAGCACCTACTTAGTTTGGGATCAGCAGAGAACTCTGCACGAGGCTGAGGTGGCTTCAAGAGATGGGCCCGAGCTGGTTTTGTGTTCTTATAAAAAGTGTCTGCACAGGAAAAGCTGGAAGAAAACAATAGCAAAGGATAGAGAAGAATCCAGTCAGACAAGCACCATAAATTAGATTTATTTAAGTATTTTCCATTTTTCTGGCTGCATTTCAGAATGTGTTCACATAGCTGATATTTAGTTGCTGGAATGTGTTTTTTCCTTTTAAACAAACCATTTACGGGCATTTTTAAGGCTGCCTCTATCTATGCTGGCATTCAGAGGTTTCATATCAACATTAAGTGTTCTATTGGTCACATTCCTTCATGAGGTGAGGGAAAACAAAGCCTCATCCCACACCTGCCCAGTTCTATACCCAGGGATGGACTGGGCAGTGTCTGCACCGAGCTGCACACCTGGAGCCAGGTGGGACTTTTTAGCCTCTCTGCTTAACATAACTCCCTTTAATTTCTGACTTTTTAGTTTAAATTCTCCCAAGGGGAAATTCAGAAGATTTCAAAATAAATTCTGCTGTTCCATTGCCCAGAAGAGGAAAGAAGTGATCAGATTTAGGACTGGCTGCTCTCCTTTTGCTCTGATTGTTTCTTAATTAAATGAAGCCACACTTGGGCTTTTTTCCTCTGTCCACTGCAGAAGTTTTAATTGTACCACAATTATTTAGGGGGTGAAGAGATGGATTTTTGTTTTATTGGTGGCTTTTTAGGAGTGGAGGAGGAAATTATCTTATGTCCTTTCTATGCATTTAACTTAACACAAAAAGAAATCACCAGCCGTTGTTAATTGATATTGAAACTTGATCTAAGTCAATTTGTTTGGAATTTAGGATTAAATTAATTTAAATAAGTTTTGACAACACAGTCTTCTGACAGGCTCTCCTTTGTAAGTTCCCCACCAAAGTAAATCACTTTCAGTGAATTATTTACGAGACAATTTCATAGGGAGAGCTTCCAAAACCCCTTCAGGCAAGAATGAAATGATCTTCAGTGTTCCAGTCACAATTTATTCGGGTAATTGGCTGCCTTTCCTCCTCGGGGAGCACTGGGGCTTTATGAGCTCCTGCCAGAGGACAGGAAGTGCTAGTTTCCTGCACTGGGCCAAACTGGGGAGTTTTTCCCCCAAATTTGCCATGGAGATTTGCAGGGCTTTGCACAAACCAACTTCCCTGCTTTGCCTGTTTGCTTGTTTATTTTTAATTATTTCACCTCCCCAGTGTGTGATTTGGTGATAAAGGAATGGCTTTTCCAGCCTGTTTTGTTCTCTCATGTGGGTGTTTGAGCGTAGACTCTGCAAAACTTCACGGAAAATCAGTTTATTTCTGTGGAGGGGGAAAAATCCCAAAGTTAAATGTGGATTTTATAATTCCAAGTATTTCAGGGATGCTGAGTGAGTCCTGCTCAGCCTGTCCTGCTCCTGCCATCCCTCATTGCTTGCAAGGGACTGAGGAATCACAGCCCTGAGTCAAGGGGAGCTGGATTCCCATTGCATTGGGGTGCCCTGCTCCTCCTACTCCTCTGCTCCAGCAAATTCAACTTTTTAATGGGATTTCTACAAATTATTGCCCAGGGCTGTGCCCTAATTTTGTTCACTTGCACCTTAGAGAAAGGAAGAAAAATAAAAAAGCAGCAAAATGGCAATGCAGAGTCAAAACCCCCAGGTTTTTCACCCAAGGGTTCTGCCTTTCTGTGTAAAAGTTAGAAATTTCTACAGCAACCAGGCTTGTGGTGCTGGAAAGTCAAACATAGAAATGGCATTAAATAATTCCTTTTGATTAACTGGAAAAAACCCAAACACCACCATCACCCAGAACCTCTCAGTTTGTAAAATGTGGGCAGCTCAGGGTTGGAAGGAAAAGAGGAAAGGGCTGGGAAATGACCATGCTGTGCTTTTTCATTGCTTTTATAAGCACTGACAAGTGTCGCAATCCTCTTGTCTTACATTCCTCCCTCAGAACGCCTTTATTCTCTGCAGAAGCCCTGATGACACCTGCAGGGATGTGAACTCAGCTTGCCCTTCTGACACTCACGTTTCACGGCTGATAATAACAGAGAAAAATTAATGAAATCCCCATTCCCTGGTAACTCCTGAAAAGGCCTTTGGCAGATGGTTTATTTAGCCTGGGATTCTCCAAAAGATCCTGGGGACTGAGTGCCTAATTCTCCTAAACCACTGAGTGGACCCTGCTTTTCTTTCAATGATCTAACCTAAAACCAGTTCAAAACTGCCCAAACCCGACGTGTGTCATCCACATGTAAATATTAGATTTAATATTTCAACTCATATCTTACATTAATTTGATTAAACTCCCTGCCAATGCTTATAACTGGTGTGAGAATCCATCTTCTCCACAGATTTTTCACAGTAATTTATCATTATTTAATGAAAACTTAAAATAAAGAGGCCAAACTTATGTCACATTCCCTTGAATGCTTGGAATATTTCATCTTCCCTGCACAGGAAATGGAGCAGACCCTTTAGACAGATATCAGGGCCCCCTGATCTTTTTTTTTCTGCTGCCTTCTGGCTCTGAGTGCTGCTGCTAAAATTGGGATGAAAGGGATTAGAGGGTTTCATTCTTTTAAATGTCAGGGTGGGGAATATAAAATATGGGTGTTTATAAGCGGCTCATCAAGGACAACCTTGATTATCGAGGCTTGTTTGAGCAGCAGTTCCCAGTTTTCAGGATGTGTTTATTTTGCTCCCTGTGTTCCGTTGATTATTGCTCTTTTCTGGTCAGTGAGGGAGTGAAGATGACCCAGATCCTGCTTAAGCCAAAACTGGGGACACAGAATCTCTCCTGTTGTTTAAATATGCACAGTTCTAAAGGGGTTTGGTGGTTGTTGGATATAAATTTGAAGTTTGGTGTTAGTTTTAAAGGTAAGAAAGGCATTTCTCAGGATGAGAACATTGATCGGACATGGAGCGCAAGAACCCTGAGTTCTTGTGAGAGCCAGAAATCTCAGAATCCTGGAATGCTTAAATGAATCCTTAAATCCCACCCAGTGCCACCCCTGCCAGGGCAGGGACACCTCCCACTGTCCCAGGGTGCCCCAGCCTGGCCTTGGGCACTCCCAGGGATCCAGGGGCAGCCACAGCTGCTCTGGGAATTCCATCCCAGCCCTTCCCCACTCTCCCTCCTCAGAGGGAGGAATTTTTTCTGTGTATTTAACCAAAATTTGCCCTTTCTCAGTCTGAACCCATTACTCCTTGTCCTGGATGAACAGTCCCTCTCCAGCTTCCTTGGCAACCCCTTCAGATCCTGGGAGGCTGCTCTGGAACGTTATTTTAGTCTCATTTCTGTGACTTTATGCATTGGCAGAGGGAAAATTCTGGGTTTAACTCAGGATTTGCTGTGTCTCTGTGTGTGGCCTTTCTGCACAGGTTTCCCAATCCCTGTGACTGTCCAAGGCCAGGCTGGACGGGGCTTGGAGCAGCCTGGGACAGTGGAAGGTGTCCCTGCCCATGGCAGGGGTGGCACTGGATGATTTTTGAGGTCCCTGCCCACCCAAATCATTCCATGATTCCTCTAAATACACTGGGAGCTGATTTTCCAGCTGCTGTTTGACTGGAGCTGGACTCTCCAGGCTCTGTAAGAAATACCTGCAATAATTTGTAGATTCTTTGTTATTTTACCATCTAAGTTACCTCAGAAGATTCATTTTCTGTTCCTCATGACCTGGTTCTCAGGAGGCATCTGCAAATTCCTAAATGTCTGTGTTCATTTCCCTGCACCCCCTGGAATTCTGAACGTGCACACAGAAGTGTGGAAACCTTGTTTAGTTTTGCGTGCTTTGATGCCTTTAGGAAAATACTCTTTGTTTTGTTTTGTTTTGTTTGTTTGTTTGTTTGTTGGGTTTTTTTGGGGGTTTTTTTGTTTTCTTTTAGAAGAGGGAAGAATACTTGGGAACAGCAAGAAAGTCTGAACAAGGAAATTCATCTTGTTCTGGAATTGTGTTATTCTGAGTGAGTGGAGAACCAGGCCAGAAGCATCCTGGGAGAGGACAGCTTGGCTTTAGGAAGCTCTTTTTACTCTGAAAGTGCTCATGAGACAAAGCTCCACAGCAGAAGAGAAAACTTAATCTCAAATCCCCAAAAAATGTTCCATGTGAGAAGGGGGAGGTTGGAAAGGAAGATTTATCTTGCTGTTTACAGAGTTCTTTGCAGTTAAAGAGAGAGAAAAATAATTCCTGAGAGCTTTGCTGAGTGGCAGCTGGGAGCTTTGGCCAGCAACAGACTTTTTAACCTGGAATATATTTATAGACAGAAAAGGGATTGAAAAAATTCTTTATTTGGGGCTGGGGCACACAAAGCTGCTTTGAAAGGAGGCTGAGGTGTTGAGGCAGAATCCCAGGGAAGTCAAGGGGCCTTTGAAGGTGAAATTCAGTTGTCCCTGAGAAATTTGTCACCTTGGGGGATTTTATTGCTGACTTTTCATAGAGGGAATGGGGAAAGAGGAAATCCCTGTGAGTTTGACTGGGAATTTCCCCATCTGGGAGGATGTGCAGGGAAGTTGTTGGCATTTAACTTCCCTCTGTTGTGCAGGTTTCAAAGGGCTTTTCAAATGCAGCTGATGGAAAACAGTTTGATTTGCAGGTCAGGCCCATTTTTTGGCCTGCAAAGGCCAAAACAAAAAGCTTTTCCTCTTCCCTATCCCTTCTAAGCAGAAAACTGCCAACTTTTCAGTTATTCCCACTTAAAACCATTGCCTGAGTGCTGCCAAGGTGGCTCAGCCTTAATAATTTGGCTTTTCTGGGAGTCAACAGGAGCTCCAGGCCCGAGGGAGCTCATGGAGCCCTCATTTCCAGGGGCTCCTTGTCTTATCTATCATAATTTAATAAGTTTTATTTGAAGGTTCTGTTGTGAGTTTCCTCATTCCTAAGCATGGAAGAGCCTATGCAGGAAATAAGTGGTAAAGAAAATATATAATATATAATGTTTGTTCCTTATTAAGCAAACGAAATCACATAATGTAAAGCTGATGTGTTTGTTTTTTAAAGTCCTGTTCTTCCCTTTGGACAGAACTGACAATGTGTCTGCATTCTTGTGGGTGCTACAAATTTAGGGGCATTCTGAATTTCTGGGTGGGATGGGGAACGGGAATTAGCAGAAAATCCCTGTTTTTCTGTGGTGTCTTTCTGCGCACCTTGGGCACTGGTCACACCCCATGGCCAGACACAACAAACGGCATTCTTGCCATTTTTCAGCCACTTAAACCAACTGCTTTTTACAGCGTTGGACATCCCAGTGTGTTGTTAATATCCTCAAAGCCAAGCTTAGTTCCACTCTCGGAGCACATTTGTCTCACGGAAGGAAAATTGTTGTCATCTCCCTGCCTCCCGTTTTTGGTTTAAGACGTAAATTGTCAGGTTTTCGTTCCCCTGTTGCGACAAGGATGTGCTCAGAACGGGCTCATCACGGCACCAACACACCTGGAATAATTCCCTGCTGGAACTGAATCCGAGCTTTTGGGATGTGAATGTCTGAGCCCCGGCCACTGTGATTTTAAAATATCCAATGGCAGCAGCATAAAGGCATTAATGAATCCCCAGTCCTGGGGGGGAAAACGGTGCTGCCTGAGACTGTTCCACCCTGTTCCACAGCCGTACCCCTGCGAAATCCCGTGCTCGGGGAACGGGGACAGGCTCTGCCTGGCGTGGGAATCAAACCCACCTGAGGACTGATTCTCCTGTGGGTTCTCAGATCTCATGGAAGGCCAGTAATTTCCTGTGCTCTAAAGGCATCCTCTCTCTGTTGGAAAGAGGAAAAATTATCTTTTTCAGGCATTTTCTTTTGTTGAACTTTCTTAGGCTCTCCCATATAGAAAAAAACCCCTTAAAATCACACTTTTGTTCCCAGTTTGCTGCTAGTGTGTGCTCTAATTAAACTACAGTTCTTAATCTTTATGGTTAGAGTTGGTTCCAGTCAAATGTGGATGGGTTAAACACCTTTGTCTGAGAGGCTTTGGACACCATTCTAACAGAAATAAATAATATTTAAGAAATGAATGCTTACAGGAATTCCTCTTGCCCTCAGTGGGAAATGCTGAGGAAACAAGACTGGGTGTTTTCCTCAAGACTGCAAGAAGTTTATATGGAAATAGTTTTAGGGATTTAGTTAGAGAGAGAGAAAGAACTTCCCAATTCTGAATTACCAACAGAAGCAGGGCAGGAGGCAAAGACTGGGGACCTTGGTTCATTCTCCGGGCAGGTCCTGTTGCAGTTTTTTGCTTCAGCCCAGAACAAACACAGCCATGAGAGCTCTCAGAGGACAAGGAATTCTCATCCTGAAATGCTCTGACAGGCAGGAGAAAGTCACCTCTCATTTTGTTGTTGTATAGCAGCACTGGTCAAACATTTTATAACTTATTGTAGGTAATTTAATCCAATTAACATGCAGCTAATTTAGCATGACATGAGCTGTAGCTGTGCAGCTCCAGCTTTGTTCGTTAAATGTAACATTAAGTCATCGTCCTGACACCCCAAAGAGGTATAATCAGTCACTGATTAATTAGCACCAGGATGTCAGGCTCTGATAATTGACTAAAGTTTATCTTGTCAAAAATGGCTTTTTGGTGAATTTTATGCACTCAGTGAAATGGAAAATACAGCCCTAAAAGCCACGGGCAGATCTCAGGGGGCACCTGCAGGATTTGTTAGCCAAGTTAATTCAGGGACATCCTCCAGTGCTTCGTGCAGCTGACACCGCTCCAGCAGCACCTTCCCGCTGCTCCCTGCAGGAAACAGAGTTTGTGTTTCTGTGAGTAAAAACTGTTCACTGTGAGTGGCACAAAACATCAGATGGGTTCTGAGTGTGTTGGGAGAGGAGGCTGCAGGAGCATCCTTGTGTTGTCTCTGACAAGAACTGCATTGAGACAGGGATCTGGAGGGAGATGATCCTCCAGTGCTTCCTGAGTTCCCCCTCCTCCTGTGCTTCCTTGAGTTCCTCCTCCTCCCGTGCTTCCTGAGTTCCTCCTCCTCCTGTGCTTCCTGATCCCCCCCTCCTCCCTTACGAGGTGGACTTTGCTGTGTCTGTGCTGTGGGAATGTGGAGCTGGCCTTGGGACACTCAACGGGTGTATGAGGGAGGGTGAAAGGGAAAAAACAGCCCAGGGCTGTGCCCGGAGCTGGGGCAGAGAGGGCACCTGAGTCTGAACCTGTTCACAGAGCAGACAGTGCTGGGATATTTATTTAAACTGGTTCTTTATGGGAAGGAGCCTTAAAGAGATTTCTTACTTTGAGTGTAGGGCCAGGGAAGGGATGAGAGCCCTGTGTGGGTCTGATCCATCCTAGGTCTGGTTACCTGAGGAGTTCTGGTGCTGCTTTTGGCTGCAGGGAGTGCGTCACTACATCAGATTTTGGGAATTGTGCCTGTCTGAATCCCTGTTAGAGGAAACAGTGTTTGCTTTTTTGGTTTAATTCATTAGAGAAGCTCCTGGAGCTTTCAGGTCAAGCCGCATCTGCCGCTGGAGATGATTTTCTTCACCCCTGTGGGACACAAGAGGATTGTTTGTGTTTATTTTTGTAACCACAAAGAATGATACATGTTTTCAAGATGAGTGCCAGTCATGCAAATGCCAATATTTTATTTTTCCCGAATTCCCCTTAAAGAAGGAGCGAATTGTCTGACAGGAGCAGATGAACAACTCATCTGAGAATACCAACAGCACCTGCTTTTCATTCCCAGACCTCAAAAAATTTCTCAAAGGGAGCCAATACTGGTTTTATATATAACATGTATACAGTAAATAAATAAAACAGTGAGAAAAGGAAGGGAAAGTGACCTTCCCTGAGGCCACCCAATAAATAACTTGGCAGACTGGCAGAAGAATTCCTGTCACTTGAGCTCCTTGCCAGAGATAAACATTGGAAATGGCACAATTTGGAATAGGAGCCTGAGTCCTGCACTTGATTCAGGAACCAGCATGGGGGTCCAGTGTCCAAGAGTGGCATTAAAAACATGCTTGGGATATATTCTAACTATTAATGATCAGTTTTCCTAAACTCTGAATTAATGGGTTTGACGAGAAGCTGTTTGAAGGCTTTTGAGGTGATGCACTCCCAGTGTGTGCTTGAGGCATCCATGCCTTTAAGAAAAAGAGTAAATCAATTCCTGGTTTCCTGGGAAATGAACCTGAAGAAAGAGCTATGTCAGGCACTGCAGGGAGAGTGCTGAGGTGACCCTTCTTCCCCCGAGTCCCTCCGCTGATGCCGGCAAAGGCTCTTGGAAGGGCAGCGGCTCGGAGCTTCCGTGGATGCCTTTGCCAGGCTGGGAGTTGCTCTGTGCCGCCTGTTCCAGGATCCTCACTGGGATTTGTCACCTTTAAATCTTAACACACCTCAGGTCAGGGGAGCCCAGTTTATGAGGTGGTGGGAACAGAGAGAGCAGTAAATACGTGCCTTTTACGAGCGTCATTTCAATCCAAATTCCAGGTATGTTGCTCGTGCCAGAGACCATAAAAGCCCTCTAACAATCCAAACTTTGACTCAAGGCTCATAAAGCAAACTCCAGTGGTAATGAAGTTTCTTTCAAGGTTTGTAGCCACAAACAAATCAGGATTTCACAGCCTGGGGACAGTCACGGAGCTGCTGCCCCTCTGAGCTCTGCAAGGTGAGGCACTGGAGCTCTGGCAGCCTTTTCAGGAGGGACAGGATTCCTTGGAATTCCTTCCCTGGGCATTTTCTGCATTTGGCAATATTGCAACGTGCATAACTATGGGAACTTTCTACAGCTGAACCAGTGCTTTAGTACGGAAAACCATTGATCTTTCAGGGATGATGGTTCTTGGGTATTATCCTGTCCTGGACAGACCTTATCTTTTTATTTTTTAATAAAAAATAAGTAATTTTTTGTTGCAGCTCTGCCAGGCTGGTGTTTGGTCAATAACACCCAATTTAGCTCAATCCTGGCCCCTGTTTTACTCAGTGGTGGCAGATGACGCCCGTAATGGAAAGGCCACTTGAGCTGTGATTCAATAAATGCTTCTTTATGTTCCTCTGCTTAATAACAACTATTAATGGATCTCTCAGAAAAAATAGGTCTGGCTTACTGAAAGTCTCTTATGTGACACTGATTTTTGACAGTTTAATGTTTATGGGAAAAGTTAGGCTCAAATATCTCCAAAGGAAGGAGCCCAAAGATTACTGTGGGGTTTAACATCTCTCCTTCAGCAGAGTGTGAATTCCATCTGGTCACACTGAATTCTCAGAATTCTCACCAGTGTGGCTGATGGAAATATTGAGGTATTGAGGTGGTGTTTAATCAAAAAATCATGGAATGGTTTGCGTTGAAGGGACCTTAAAGCTCATCCAGTCCCATCCTCTGCCATGGGACACCTTCCAGCAGCCCATGTTGCTCCCAGCCCTGTCCAGCTAGGCCTTGTCATTGCAGTCACATCACAAAATCTTCATTTTGTGTTTGTTCTTTTGATTCAGAGCCTTCAGTGACATGGCACATGTAAAACTTGATCCTTATTTGCTGTCACTCCTCTGTGCACGCACCTGAATGGGGAGGAGATGATTAACCTTGGCTTTAACCCCTCTCTTTGGGGGGATGGTGAGAAATAAACTCAATATAAACACCCCTCAGCGTGTGGGATGGGCCCCAGAGTGATGGGTGTGGGGTACAGAGCTCAAAAATAGGGTTTGGAAACCCAAACTCCTTCTCTGCTTCATCACTTCTGTGGTTTAGGGTTGGCTTCTGTAACGTGGTGATGGGGTCGTGTTTCAGGAACGGGGACCTGCTGGGGAACGTCACAATTCCGGGGACAGAGCTCGTTTGAGCCGCGCTCTGCAGGCTGAACGGGGATTAGAGCAGCTGTGAATCTTGCCACCTTCAGGTTTTATGACCAGATCCTTTTATTCTTTTTAATCGTGCCAGAATAAAAGGGTAGGGGAAGGGGAGAGGAGAGGAAATGATCTTATTACAACTTCTAAAAGTGGCTTTGTAGCTGAGAGTAAGAACCTCAGTGAAATGGGAATGGGACAATAAATTGTCTGTGCTTGTTCCTCACTGGCCTTTATTTGCATTAAACATTCACAGGCACCATTGCAGTTACTTAAATCAACATGATGACCCACTTTAAAAAGATCAGCTGGAAGAAAATATACCTTTAATTATATTCAGTGATGGCTTTATAAACTTTATGGAGTGAGTAAATGTCTTCATGTGCATGCGAGGCTCCTGTATGAGCAGAGAGGATGGTGAGGGATGTCTGTGCATCCTCTGTGTAGTTGGCTTAAAACAACTTTGCACCCAAGTTACACCTCAGGGAAAACAAGAACTAGTCCCTGTACGGAGTTTAATTAGACACATTCTGCATTATAAACAATGAGCTTTGGAGAAATCATGTCCCTACTGAAGCTGGTGATGCAATTCTCCTATGGGGCAAAGATTTCATAGAAATCATAAAATTTTCATTGCAATTTTGGTGTCTGAAATTGTTCTGGCTCTGAGGAAATTCCAGATAAAAGTTCAGTGCCTGCAGTGTCTTCCCTGGGAATATCTGTGTAGCATTTTTTCTTGGAAAAGCCTGAGCAGTGCATTCCTAACCCAGAAAAGGATTTGGGTCGGGTAATTAACTTCAATTGTATGAGTGCTGCGATTTAATTCATCTGGAGAACCCACATATCCCCTCATGGCTGGCATCCTGTCCCTGAGGATGCAGAATGAGAATTATCCAATCACTCCTCATTCCTGGCAATTCTGAACCAGTCCCTTCACAGGAACCAAACAAAGGAGCAAACAACCAGGTACCCACTAATCCAATTTGTCTGTGATGAGAAGGTGAACAAGCTCAGGTCTGTCTTAATATTTTCTGTCTCCGCCAGACTCCCAAAATTGTCTAAAGCACCATCTCCCTTTCGTTTTTGTTTTATTTTGGCTCCCAGGAAGCCTGATTTCATTATGACAAGTACTATTTTATTCAAGTATTAAGAATCTGTGTTTGCTGCGTGACAACACAAATTTTATCAGCCAGTAACAAGCATCATAAAATCAGTTTGCAGTAGCTCTTTCTTGGCAGCTTGATAATCCACGCTGCAGAAATGAGATGTTCTCTGGGGCTCCTTTTCAGTGCTAATGTAGTGCATGAATGCAGAGCTTTTATTTTTAGTGCATTTTAGAATCAGGCAAAGATATTATTTGGCATCAGACAGCACAAAGTGCTCCTAGTTCTGGTCTGCTCCTGTTCCTGTACAGCACTAAATCTCCCCTTCCTAAGGCATCATCATTCCCTGCTGTAATAAATGCTAAAAACAAATGAAAAAGAAAAATTCAAGTATAGCAGAACTGAACTTTTGGAGATGGATTGCAGCAGCACTTTAACTTGCACTTCAATTCTGCACAAATTGCTTTCGATTTTACCTGCTTTGCATTTAGGAAAAAACCACCCCAAAATTCCATTTCTCTTGCAGATGCAAGGGCTGCCCCCACAGAGCCAGATTAGTTCCTGTCATCCGTGTTTGATCCTGCAAACTCTGTTAGCAACCCCTGGCAGCTCCAAATGAAGTTGCATGGAGGGAGAGCTCTCAATAGAAATCAATTTGCAGCACAAAATGCCTGATTTGCAGTTTTATGGCTTAAAACTCCTTAACCACCATGATTTGTTTGCAGTTAGGAAGGAAGGCTGGGGGGGGGTTGATTCTCCTGATTTGGGCTTTTAAAGTTTTATTGGTGGTGTTTGCTTTCAAATATTAAATGTAAAAATATGCTGTTAAATATCAGAGGACTCTCGATCATTTCTGGATCCTGAGCTCACGTGGGAATTTGCATCATATGCAGGACTTTTCCTGGTAAATGTCATGATTCTCCTCAGATTACCTGAAGTGTAATTCAAGCTACCCAAGGTGTATTTCAAGGTGCCCAAGAGGGGAAAAGTGAACCCCAGGGGCTGCTCAAGGTCATCAAACTGAATCTTAATTACGGAATGTATTTATAAATAATGGTGGCCACGGAATATAACAGGGGTGGCTGGATTGCTGTGTGGGACAGCAGCTCCACAGCCATCAAGTTGTTTTAGTGGAGGGGAATCATTTGGTAAATTTAAGGTAAATTTAAGGTAAATTTAAGGTAAACTGTCCCCTTTCCTGAGGCTCAGTTCCAGTAGAACCGAGTGTGTGCAGCCTGGAGTGACTGAACAGAGACCAGAACAGAACTGACAGGGAAGGCTTCAAGTTAACTTCTTGTTCCTGTTGTTAGTGGGGATTTCATCCAAATTCCATTGGCAGCAGAAGTTTTCTCTCTTTTTACTCAGGCACAGAGTAACAGCCACACAGGGCTGTGCAGAGCAGGAATTCAGGTGTGGTTTTGGAATCCAGGTGTATTTTTAGAATCCAGGTGTATTTTTAGAATGCAGGGGTATGTTTTTTTGAATGTAGGTGTGGTTTTGGAATCCAGGTATATTTTTGGAATGCAGGTGTATTGTTACAGTCCTGTTGTATTTTTGGAATGCAGGTGTATTTTTAGAATCCATGTGTATTTTTGGCTTGCAGGTGTATTTTGCAGTGCTGGACACATACTCCTTTGGGAAGGAGTGATGAAGAATCATCAACAGCTTCTGATATCTGACCTCACATTGCTGACACCGGAGTTTTTCTGGTGAGGTGTGGGTTATACTCAATTATGGACAATGGTTTCCTTCTCATGAACCACGAAACTCTTCCACTCTCATGTGGTGAAAACAATACGACATAAAAGATTTTTCTACTTTCTCCTGCTTTTAATTTTGAGGTTATTCATGACTGCCTTTCAGTGCTGCCCAATATCTGTCTGTTCATCCTCATTCAAGTGGCTTTTCTCCTTAAAACACAGGCATGAGACACCTCCATATCTTGATTAAAATCTCTACATTTTTACATTTTAACTACTGCTCTGTATTTAATAATCCTTGCTCTGAGGCAGTGATTCCTCAATATTGGGAAAATACACTTTCAAAATTACTGCTTGATCTTTGCTCTTGTTCTGGTGCACAAAATCCCACCACCCCCAAAACACAAAAATCACGGAATGGTTTGGATGGGAAGGACCTTAAATCCCACCCAGTGCCACCCCTGCCATGGGCAGGGACACCTCCTGCTGTCCCAGGGTGCTCCAGCCTGGCCTTGGGCACTGCCAGGGATGGGGCATCCATGGAATAACCTGTGCCAGGGTCTCGCCACCCTCACAGGGAAGAATTTACCCCTAATATCCAAACTAAATCAGCCCGTGGAATCCTGGAACGACTTGGGTTGAAAGGGACCTGAAAGATCACCCCTGCCCTGGGCAGGGACACCTTCCACTGTCCCAGGTCGCTCCAAGCCCCGTCCAACCGGGCCTTGGGCACTGCCACCTTTGGAGAAAATGTCCTCTGCTTTGTCCCAACCAGAGGGTTCTGCCTTCACACAAATCCTGATTATCTCAGGACAAATTTCCAAGTGTGGGAGCAGCAGCTGTGGAAATGAGCCACGTCACACAGGGAAAATATGAGGCATCAAACAAAGCCCTCAGTCAGGTGGGTTGTTGTCAAGCTCCTGGATCTGCAGCTGGGATCTGTGTGGGAGGGAAGGATGCTGGGGGAGGGAATGGGAGAATAAGATTTAAGAGCATTTTAGGACAAGTGCAGCTCTGGCAGTGTGAGCTCTCCGTGCCTCTCCCGGGCTGGGAGACGTGGGAGTTCCTGCCCTGGCAGAGCATGGAGCCCACGGCACAACACAGGCACTCAACTCCTTCCACTCCAGTGAAGTTTGGCAGCCTGGGAGATTTGCTTTGTGTTGTTTACAGGCTCTGTTTCCCCCTCTTTCATTACCCTTGTTTCACTTTCTGCAAAGATAATGTGCCTCAAAGTCAAGCACAAAAGGAGGCTGCTGATAGACAAGCTGCTTTTTGTCATCTGCGGGGAATTACTGTCATTTGCTAACTGTGACCTGCTCTCTTCTGCTCTCTTCTGCATCTTGGAGATGAATTTGTGGTGCAGCTGGGAATCAGGAAAGTTGCCTTGGCGAAAACAAGCTGTGCAGGGGCTGTGAGCTCTGGGACGGCCCAGCTCCATCCCTCCTTCCAAACAGCCCCAGTTTGTGCCTGGGTGTTTTTGGCAATGTCTGACAGCCAGAGCTTGGGATCTGCTGGGTCTTCATCAGTTGAAAACCATCTTGTAATATGCTGCATTCTGCTTTTTATTTTGTCAGTCAGGAATTTGGCTTTTTTGGTTTCTTTAATTTTCACTGTGGGGAATTTTTGGTTTCTTTTTTTTCTTAACTTTTACCATGGGGAACGTTTTTGTTGCTGTTGCACAGATGTGACTTTCTGGCCATGAAATTCAGCTTAGTGCTACCAGAATCCTTCCTGGTGTTGGGTTCCCACTTCCCAGCTTTCGTTTTCCTAAGCAGGAAAGGCATAAGGAGCTGCTTTTCAGTCACCCGGCTAAAGGGAGTTGAATTTATTGTCCCAATACCTTGTGAGGATTCTGTTCCCTTTCTCAGGCCGTGAGCTGAAATGCCTCTGCTCCAGCCCTCACCCCCTGAGGATTACTGGGCTTCATTCTCTTGCCAAAACAGAACGGAATGTCATTTTTCTCAGCCTTATTTACAGTAAGCTCCCTTTATTCAACACCCAGGCAGGAAGGGATTCTTAAAGTGGGCATAGATCACATTTATGTTCACTTAATTCCCCTTTACAGCGCCAGGATGATGTAAATCACCCTCGGAATAGACCACAATCAGACACTCTCCGTCAACGATCCTGCAGTGGGAACTGCAGCGAAGCTCATTCATTTAGCAGTCGTTAATGGGAGGTCACTCATTATTTCCACAGCTTACAAGTCGTTTGGAATTATGGTTTATTAGCACCAGAGGCAGGAAGATGATGCCAGGAGGAACATTTCCCTCTAGTCAGATGTGCCTTGCTTTACTCGAGGTAATATTAGAGGGTTCGTTTTTACTCCCTGTGCCTGCCCTGCCTGAGCTGAATTCCTGCATTGGCAGAGACCTTGTGGAGTTATCACAAAGTTCTATCAGAAAGTTCTAGTTGACCTATAAGAAACATCTTTGAGGCATCTGTGTGAACAGCATTCCTCCTGCATTCATTGAGCTCTCAACTGCTGCTCCTTGAGCAGAGCACCTGCTCAGGTCCCATCATGGATTCAGGTCCCATTTAATCCTTCTCAAGCAGAGTTCATCTCTGTCTTGTTTGTTTGTTTGTTTTGGAGGTTTTTTTTCCCTTTTTGCACTCCTGTGGAATTTTTGAGGGGGAAAATCTATCAAAAGCTGCTGCTCCAGGAGTATGTAAGACACAGGTGCCCACTGGGGAAGGATCTCTTCAACCAGAGCAGCAAACTGAGAGAGCTGCGCAGAAATGCCGCTGGGAAATGTCTCTCAGGTGTGACCATGACAAGAATTTTAATATTTGCTACGACTCCGGAGTGGCACAGCACAGTTGTGTTGAAGCAGAGTGAGAACACAGAGAAGGAACAGTTAAAGGCTGCTGAAATCACCTCTGCATTTGTGTAAAATTTGTGTCCCTGTGTCCCGGCTTCTCCAGCACTCTGAAGCAAAGGGGATTATTTTCTTTAATATTAATTCATATAATTTCCAGGTCCTGAATAGCTCCTTCCAATTGCAAATGAGGATCTTACTGTGCAATTACAGAGGAGGGGAGGGGAGGGAAAAAGGTGGGAAAAGGGTGGGGAAAGGGTGGGAAAAGGGTGGGAAAAGAGTGAAAAAAGGACAGAGGAGACAAGCAGCCAGCAGGATGTGCACAGTACCTTTGCCTGTAGCTCAGCTCTGAGAAGGGATCGTTAACCAGACTGTCTTCCCAAACCCTGTGCTGTTACCAATCCTATCAGTAACCAGCACTCTCCTATTAAGCAATCTCCCCAGTTACCAACCCATTCGCAATTCCAGTGCAGAAACATTCACTGTAATGTCTGTTCAGAATGTCTATTCCTGACAGGCCATTTTTGGGGGGGGAGTGTTGTTTAACTATGATTTAAAAGCTTGGCTTCCTGAACTTCACAAAGAATTAATGACTTGAGTTGCTCCATCTGACTCTGGCAAAAGCTGCTCCCAAATTAACTGTACCCCCTGTTCTCTGCCTTGAGAACTTCTTAGGGCATGTTCAAGCTTCCTGCCTCTCCTTTGCTGTGAGGAGCAGCAGGATTATGTAAGAAAATGGCAACAATTATGATATTAACATAATGGGAACGATTAGTGCAGCAAAATCCACGAGTTAATTGAAGTGCACTCATGTCTTTTGAAGAAGGGCTTTGTCATATCTTGATTTACCTTGTGGTTGTTACACTGCTCTGCTTCTCTGAGTTGGGGTGAAAGCCAAGTGAAAGTGTTCAGGCATGCAGGAATTGGAGGGGAAAATAGGGAAAAATATGGAAAAAGCTGCCTTGTAGCTCTGACACCTGACAGGGCTCAGTTCTAGTGCTCATTGATGATTTTCCCTTGAATCCTTTCAGGAAAAAGGATGAGGTGTCCAAAATAACATCACGAAATGTGAATTTTGTCCTGGGAAGAAACCCTTAGAAAACCAAAAATTTACCTGTTGAAACTTGGGGGGGGGGGGGGG
>VXBT01005023.1:67911-96761 GCA_013400235.1 Oriolus oriolus
GTGGAATTTCCAGGATCAACTATGAACCCAAAACACAACAGCTCAGCTGAGAGAAAAACAGATCGGGCTCCCCACTCTCAGTTTGCTCTTTGTATCTTCAAACCAGGCAATTTATGTCTTGCTAATTCTGTTTTCCACCCAGGAAGGGTTGTAAATATTTCCTCACAACCCAGGGCATTGTTCAGTGCAACCTGAGGTTGGCACAGGAGGCTGGGAGTGGGAAATGAGCTCCTGTCCAACTTTATTAAAGCTTCTCTTTAATTTCATTTGAGCAAGTAACTGCATTGGATTTGAAGCCTTCCCTGGGGTGTAAAAACCTTAGAGAACTTTTTTTTTCTATTTCTTTTTTTTGTTTTAAATCTGCTTTTGCCCTTTCTCAGGTCTTTCCCAGAAAAGAAGATCCATTTATTGTAACTGATTGTAACATTCTCTTTTTCAGTTTCTTGGCTCTTTGCTCTGTGTTTCTCACTCTGTGCCATGAATGCCTAATTCCATCTTGGGATTTCTGGAGCCCCATCTACCCTGCTGAGAATTGGAGGCACCTCTGTGTCTGCTGATCCCTAGAAATGTTCTCCACTTCCCTCAGGCACGTGAGGGAGGGCAGGAATCCCTCCCTGCTCTGTTTTCCTACTGTTTATATCCCGGGATATATCAGAGCTCTGGCAAAGAGCTGATTTATGATGCACACTTTGAAATTCCCTATGAAAGTCAGGGGCAGAAGGGAAAACAGAGCCTGAACCTGAGGATGTTAAACTAAGTCCAAGTGTCCATGTTTTGGAATTTCTGCAGTTGAAGGACGTTGAAAGTTGCTGAGTCCCAACACATTCAGTCCTTTCTGACCCACCCTCCATGGCACAGGAGCAGAGATTTCCTCACAGACTGGGCTAAGAGGGCAGCTTTAAGAGGAGTCCAATTCCCATTTTTATTCCTGGGGTAAGAACTCACACCCTCTGTGCAAGGTGGGACCATTTCTGGAGAACAAACCTGGCTTGGGCAGTTACCAACTATATTTAATTATTTGGGAAAACAAGAATTTCCATCGGTGAATCAGAGCCTCACTGAGCACCACAGTGTTTGAAAATCTGTGGAAAGCTGGTGCATGTCTTTTTCTTCCCATTTTTTCCCCATCCCACAGAGAAGTTGTTCCTTTGTGGTTCTGGTTTCACTGCTGGGTCATTCTGAGGGGCTTGGGGATGTTGTGCATCAAAAGCAGAATGTGGCTGTGAGGTTTAGATTGGATATTAGGAAAAAGTTTTCCATGGAAAGGGTTGTGAAGCACTGCCACGGGTTGTGCAGGGCAGTGGTGGAGTCCCCATCCCTGGAAGTGTTCAAAAAACGTGTGGGTGTGGCACCTGAGGACGTGGTTCAGTGGTGACCATGGTGCTGGTTGATGGTTGGACTTGGCGACCTTTGGTTCCAGCCTGAAAGATTGTGTGATTCCATGATTCTGTGACATCAATAATGGTTAAGAAAACACAGAGATTTGATGATAATTGGGTGCATGCTGGGCAATCACAACTTTCCTACTGAATTCCAAAAGAATCTATGGGAGAACACAAGAATTTTCTCAGTAGGTTTTTATTAACCAAGCAAACTGTGGGGTTTTTAATTTTTCCAAGAGTTGGAATGAATAAATTGCTCTGCACGTAAACCACACTGTCTCATTCCAGAGGTCAGGTGCACCGGGCTGTCCTTTGTCTCACTGGCTGAGGCACTTTGGGGTTTTTTCCCAGAAGAGACATAATTATTCCAAGGGATTTAATTTCCTGTGTTTTGAGTCACAGGTAAGTGGAATTCACACCCATCTCAACCCTAATAACGTGCAAAGACAACTGCACTGAGGGATTCCCAGCAGCTGCAATTTGCTGCTCTTACTGGGTGACCTTTTTCACGTGAGCTTTATTTTGCAGCTGTGGTTTGTGAAAAGTAAGTGATTAACAAATAGCTATGGTATGAATGCCCCCAACCCAAACCCACCCCTGGTCACCCAATATTTACTGAATGTGGTTTTCCAGTAGGAAACTCCCTCATAAAAATCCTCTGCAGAAGGGGTGGGAGAGGAGATTGTCCTGTGGAAATGAGCTGAGCCTCTCTCTCCATGTGCAGCAAAGCAGAGAGAGGACAAGGACGAGTTTGGATGTGTGTCACACTTTTGCCTAACTTGGTGTGTAGGGCAACTTGATGAGTTTAATTAGCAAATTCTAGTTAGTTCATTATCCAACTTACAAAGGTAGAATTGTTTTCCACTTTATGCAGCACACAAACAGTGTAAAGAAACTCAGCCATGTGGCAATAACAAACTTCTATTTGCTCTCCCTGCTGAAAAATGGCTTTTATAGTTTTATTTTAATATTTGAAAGTGACTCTTGCTGCCTTCCCTCGCTCCACTGCAGCAGCCTGGGAATGGCATATGGTTTTCTAAAGGATTGGAAGAAGAAATGCCATTTATGTGTGTGATTTCAGGCAGAGTTTCTTTGCCTGAAACCCCTGGCGATGTGTAAAACTGCTAAAAAAGAAAACTGCTACAACTTCCTTTGATTAATGGATGGCTGAAGGAAAGTGTTTTACAGAAAATTTACAAATTGAGAAGCATTTGTTTCAGAACATCATCAACAGATGAAAAGTGCAGCACAGCAGCATCATGAGTTGCTGTGTTCCAGTGCTCAGGCCCTTCTGGACAGAAAACAAAATAACAAGCCATTTCTGCAATCACAAATGGGCGTAATAATGAGTTTGTTTTATTTCCAGGATGTTTGGTTCCTGACTTTTGAAAGGTACAGTGTCATGTAGAAATTGTAGCTGATATGGGAGCTGTGATTTGACACCTGCTGACTCCAAATATTTAATTAAAACTCAGGGCAGGAAAGTAATAATTTACCAGCATTATAAAAGGCTTTGGCTCGCAGTGAGAGGCATTTGGGGATCAAAGATCATAACCTTGCTGAATAAAAAGGGGCTCGGTTTAATGATCACTGATTCAACATCATTTAAATGTGCAGCTGAAAAAAAAACCCTGATGGAATGTAACGGAACATAAATTCTCCAAGGAGAAAATAAAGCCTCTGCGTGTGTCCATATTTTATATCCCAAAGGTTTGACAAGGACGTGGATGGAGTTCCCTGGTGCTGGGGGCAGGGGACATTGACAAAGAGCCCAGGAGCAATTACGATTTGGCTCATGCCAGCAAACTGCTGGAGCCGTGGCCCCACAGGGATGTGCTGCTCCATCCGGGACTCTCTGGGAGCTCCAGGAAGGGGATCTGTGCTCCTCAGCCTCCCCTTGCATCTCCTCCAGGGACTCCCTGCCAAAGCAGAGCCTGAGTAGGGGGTTTTTATTCTGTTTTGGTGTTATAGATGTCCAGGCTGACCATACTTTCCTGTTCAGCTCTCCTGGCTCCAGTTTAATGAAGCAGTTGCTTGGAAGGGTTGGAATTAGGGAGGGAGGGCAGGACAAGGAGTCTTGGCACTGTTCTGGCAATAATTTCATAGTGACTTTGCAAAGTTGTTTATCACCAATGGAAACATCCCAAAGTTTCTACCTCTGCTGTCAGAAATAAACTCAATTAGGCCTTTATTTCGTATATCTGCACTCAAAACTTGTCTTGTGGTTTTGGTGTGGTAGAGATGGTCCCAGCATGTCACACCAGGGAAATAATTCCTGGTGCATTAAGTAGAGCATCCCCAAAACTGGATCTTCTTCCAGAAAAAATAATCACCTCCTGGAAGCCTCTGTTATCCAAGAAACTGAAATGGGGGAAGGATGAAGAGAAGGAAGCAGCATTTTTAGGGACTTTGTGAGGAATAAATGCAGTCCTGCTCTGTCATGACCAAATCCTTGCCTTCTAAGACCTGAGCCAAATTCCAAGTTTCAAGAGACCAGAATTCTGCTTGATGAATTAATACTGAGTGTTAGCATGAGGTGAACCTGCCCCAAGGAGTTCATGGTACAGAACATTTTCATTTTCTATTATTAATTCCAGACTTGCTGCTGTTCCCAGTTTCGGCTGCAGGATCATGACTCAGGCAACACATTGCTCGTTGTCACTGCTGCAATTAGTGGTGACAACAAATAATTATGAGCAATTGGTAATCAGATCTATGTGATAAATCACGCTGAGCCATTCTGAATCAGAGAAAATGCTTAAATAGGGGATATTTATATGGACCATTTATTAATAGACGGCAGAATTAGAAATTTTAAGCTGGAATTTTTGAGGCTAAGTTAGTGTTGAGTTCCCACTAAATATGAGATCAACGCTTTTCCCCTCACCACCCTTTTACTTTCAGATCCCATTGCCCAAGTTTGTGCTATTTAAACTTGGTCTGTCTCTGCTTTTAGTGCCGATCCCATACATAAACCCTTGGCTACAAGAAATTACACTTCCAAATGCTGAAATTCTCAGAACCCATCAATCAGGCATTTCAGCAGACACAGGGAGGAGACTTTGGTGCACTCACACCAGAATCTGCCACATGAATTATGAAGCTGAATATCTCCAGCAAAAGTCCACACATGCAAAACCAGAGCATTATTTTTAATATCACACATCTGTCGTGTTTAGGAGCTGCTGAACTGCTCTAATGCCAATTAAAGATGTGTTTTTCCTGTAGTTTCTGTAGTCCTTTGATCTGCTGCCATGGGCAGGAGTTTTCTATTGATTCCTCCTCCTCAGGATGAGGGATTTGGAGGCTGAACTGTAAACAACTGTGAGAGTGTTGTGACAATTTCCTGCACTCTAAATCACGTTACACTCCTTCCTGCTCATTGGGGCAGCGCAAAGAGCTTCTCCTTGCTGGAATTTTTCTTCTCCCTCTAAAATGGTACAGGATCAGGCCTGGGAGGAAGGAGCTCTTAAAGTTAAGCACGTGCTTAATTGCTTTGCTGGATCAGTGCCCTGCTCCTCTGATGTTCTCCGTGCCATTTGCGGGAGCTGTAATTGCCTGCCCATGGCTGCAGTGGCTGCTCAGCACTAAATCTCCGTGTCCTGTCCTCCTCCTCCTCCAGAGCTGCTCCCCAAGGCTCTGAAGGTCACTGGAGAGCAACAGGCCTGGTTGGATGAGGAATCCAAGCCTTGGAAGTGTTGCTGTGGCTGCTGGCGGCAAAGCTGAAAAGTTTGTGGATAAGTGGTGTCATCATTTTTGGGATGAATTGTCACAACTTTGGGCAGGCAGAGAGCACAGGAGTGAAGCTCAATCTCTTTAGCTTGACTTCTTGGAATCCTAGAATTTTTTAGGCTGGAAAAAAACCCTTGAGATTGTTGAGTCCAACCATCAAGCTGCCAAATCCACCCCTAAACCCGTCCCTCAGTGCCACATCCACACGTTTCAATGAGTTGTGATTTTTTCAGCTCCTTATGCTTTACTTCGAGCTCATTTCAGTCTGGTTATCAATAAGCAGAACATTTCATCTCATTTCAGCCTGTTTATCAAAAGCAGAACATTTCAGCTCATTTTGGTCTGGTTATCATCAAGCAGAACCTTCAGCCTCTTGCCTGGGGCTGGAGCAGGTGCTGGTTCACTCTCTGATGAGTTTGGGATCGTGATCAAAGAGCAGGAGCTGTGAGGACACACCAGGAGTGGTCAGGGCCCAGCACAGCAGGGCATGGAGCATCCCTGAATTAGTCACACCCCCAGCACAGGGTTCTCCTGGAGCAGCAGGAAAACAACTTCTGAGCACTTGATGTTTCCTGGAATGGGAAGAAGGTGCAGCAGGAACCTGAAGAAGCAATTTTTGGTTTGGGTTTGAGCTGAAGGAGCCCACGCAGGTAACCCCCGACACTCAACTGCTGCTGCTGTGTCAGCTGGGTTCTGCTTGCTGTGCCTGAGCCCAGGTTACCCATTCAAAGGAACCTATTCCCAACTTTCCTTGCAATTTCTTGGAATTAAGAGCCAAGCTGGTACAGAGTGTGCAGATGTGCTGCAGGTAATCCATTCCCATCCTGTCATTTTTGTCACTTTTTTTGTTTGCTTTCTATGTAAGGAGGAAGCTCTTCATGTTAAAAAGGGGAGTTAATACTTGTGGGAGGCAGCTTCCTTGGGAATGAATATTTATGCCAAGCTTTATACATAAAGCTCGAAAGTTGGGAATCTTTTATTTACAAAGCATTCCTAATGCCACTTATTGCAGGAAAAAGGAGGAGGGAAGGTGCTGGTGGAATCATGGAATGGTTGGGTTAGAAGAACCTAAAAGGCGATTCAGTTTCAACTGTTGCCGTGGGCAGGGACACCTCCCACTGCCCCAGGGCGCTCCAACCTGGCCTTGGACACTTCCAGGGATCCAGGGGCAGCCACAGCCTCTCGACACTCTCACCCTTGGAATGCCTCCCCAGTATCCCATCTAACCCTGCCCTCTGGCAGTGGGAAGGCATTACCTCTTGTTCTGTCCCTCCATCCCTTGTAAAAATTCTCTCTTTTAGACTGTTTTGACTTTCCTTTGATGTTTGATCCTGGACTGGGACACAGGGCCATGGTTCTGGCCCTGAGCCCACAGCATTTACTGGATGTTTGGCTGAGTGGCTGGGCTCCCAAAGCAGGCAGGTGCAGGAAGGATGGGACTTGGACATGTCCCGCCTTCCATCAGGTGCTCTTAATGCGGCCTTGGCACGTGAATTCCTCTCTGTTTCTCCCCAGGCTGTTAAAATCTCACTGCATGCATTAGATCAGGGAGAGCTGTTCATGTGTGTTTACAACGTTTTACTGAACTGCAGCTTGGATTTTCCAGGGAACCTCCAGCCCCCCGTTAGGAAACACTTCCAGCAATGAATTCTACCCTCAGAGCTCCTGCTGGAACAGACAAAATTTGCCCTAAGGTGGGATATTGTCGTAGCCGAGCTGGGGGCTACTCACGCCCTGGCTGGCTTTGTGACACACCGACGGCAAAGAGACGGGCAGGGGCCCCGCGCAGGGTTCCACAGAGCAGGGTTATTCCAACCACCCCTGAAAGGTTCTAGAGATGAAGACCCCGAACAATGGGGAGTCCAGAGGTTTTCTACGGGGTGGGGAGAGCATCAGGGACCGATGGTCTGGGGGCACAGGGGCAGTGCATGGGCGGGGCTGGGGTGAGGGAACCACCAGGGAAACTGAGGCAGGGACACAGGGCCAGGGCCAGTGGGAGAGCGGGGAGGGAGGAGCTCTCTGGAGCGGAGTCACGGTAGGGACAGGGACGGGGACAGGGACAGGGACAGGGACACTCACGGACCAACAGGGGGAACAGACCTGGGGTAGGAGCTCACTGGCTCCCACAGGACACGATGAATTCTCAAGTGATTCCAAGGGTAACTCTCCCTTAGGTGAAGGTTTCCTCTGGACAACTCAGTTTTCCAAAGGCTCAACGAGATGGAAGCTGATTCCTTGCCCAGTGGGGATTTCATACTTTGGCCCAAAACTTGTTCTTCTGAGACAAAGAACCTGAAAAAAACCACAGGTCTGGACAGGCTTTTTTTACATTTTTTTTTACATTCCAGCTTTTTATTTCTGTCTCTTTCCACTCCCAGTAATTAAGTTTATGGTTCTCCAGGCTGAGAATATTCAATTCCTTTTGTTTCTGTGAGATAAGGAGGGAGGAAAATGAGGAGGTTGGATAATGTCATTTCTCCCCACTGTCTGTGGAAAGGGAGAAGAGGTGAATTCCTATAAAACTGATGGCAAATACTTGGGTTTTGTTCTGCTCTGGAGGTTGATTTCTGTGCAGCCAGCTGGTAACATTTGTGTAGAAATGGCATGAAATTTTCAAAGGTTTGAGGAGGAAAGTGCTAAAAGGCAAAAAATTATCCAGTGCTAGGGTTATGCTGTATATTTGAGGAGTACAACAACATTTATGTGTGGTTTAGAGCTTTGCCAATCTTCTGAACATTTAGAATGACACCAGGTATAAATAATATTGTTCCACGATTGCCCTGCATCAAATTTTTAGTTGGGCTGTTAAAAAATAATTTTAAAACCCCAGTTATTGCTCCCATCTGATGAGCAGAAGCAATGCCAGGAAATGTGTTTCCCTCCATCCCTGCTGGCAGAGGAGCCGCGTGCTGTTTGTGTCCCTCTCCCAGCCCTGCAGCCCCTCCTGTGCTCCCAGAAATGTCTCTTGGCAAGGCCCTGCTGGTGCCAGAGCTGGGGATCTCATCTCTGGGATGTGATCTCCTGCCCACGAGGCAGAAGTCCACATTTCACAGCTCATGAAGCAGGGGGATTGTGTGGCTCCAAGGACTGGTGGTAGGAGGCAGCCCCATCCATTCTCCCATGGCTGGCTGGAATTTAGCCCAGGCATGAATGAGGGACAACACCTTGGCAGGCACAGCATGGGCAAACTGGGACCAGTGCAGCTCATTCTGTGCCTCCTCTGCAAATAAACAACACATTTATTCCCCCTCTGCAATCCCAACACCTTCAGCAGCTGCACACAGGAAAAATCTGGAATTGTCTGTGTTTTACAGGCATTGTCCTACAAGAAGAGAGAGGGTTTTGGGATGTGTTTTGCACAAGCAAGCGCTTGCAGGGAGTTTGGGGAGAGGATCCTGCCCCTCTGCAGGACCTTGATGTGTATTAGGGGTGAGCTGACCCGGTCACAAGATCCCCTTTATCCATTAGGAGTTGGAATTTGATGGTCCTTGTGGGTCCCTTCCAGCTCAGGATACTCTGTGGTACAACGGGCCCGGTCAAACTGCTGTTTGTGAGAGGATTCTGTGCTAGGGCACTGATGGAATTGCCAGCAGCAGAGGAGGAAAGCCGCAGTGAGAGGGAATACCTGGCGAGTTTATTCCCCCTGGGTTTCCTGGAGCTGCAGGTGTGTTGGCTGATGAGATTAAAGCCCTTTTTCACTTCCAGGATCTCTTTCCTGAGACATCAGGTCAAGTGCCTGTTGTTTAACCGCCCTTCCTTTAAACCCTCTGCAGCCTAAATGGGCTCAAAGAGATTTGAATTCCAGCTTTGTTCACCCACTTGGCCGAGAAGGACCTGGCAGTGCCGCACAAATGTGGCAGACCAAGGTGGGATTTGATAAGGGGGAAGTGATGGCTGGCTGGAGGATCGATAACCACCGAGGGATTCTCCTGGCAGAGAGCAAACCCTCAGCCCTGGGAGCAGCCGTGCTGCAGCACCCCTGACACTCCTGACAGGGTGAAGGGAACTGGCACCTCCTGATGTCCCAGGGTGTGTTAACCCTGGGTCTGGGGTCACTCCCTGGTACCAGGGCACCCCGGAAATGCCCGGGGCTGTTTGTGCTCCTTGCACAGATGTTCCCTCTCCCAGCCAGGCAAAGGCACAGCTGCTGTGGCCACTTTGTCGCCAAAACTGGGGGAAAAACAAAGACTCTCCAACAACATTTTTTTAGCGTTAGAGAATCAAGTCATTACTTTATTCTGGCCAGGATGTTGTTCTGGTCGGGATATGCAGCAGAAATCTTCTCATCCATCCATTGCCCGGGTTATGCAGGGAAAATCATTCCATCACACATGAGTTTTACTAGATGTTTCCCACACTTATAGGGTCAAAACCCATAGAAATTCTTTGGTTCAATGTTCACTGGTCCCAAGTTACGCGGTTCTTTGTGTTTGGTTTCCTATTGGTTATTGATCCGAATTTAATTGATGTTAATTAGGCTCTCATTCTTTGTTCTTTGTTCCCTTATCTATCTTTTCCCAGACCAGGTGTCTCCGACCATGCCAGGGGTGATGTTTGGAGCTGAAGTTCGTTAATGGTCGTTATCTTTTGTGTATCTTCTGTGCTACCCCCAATCTGTTGAGATAAGCTCATCAGGCCTCGAGTGGTGAAACAGGGCCCTGAAAAGAAACTTCAATTCTTTTTCCCCTGGACAAAGGGCAAACAAAACCCCTGACTAAAGTTANGGTGTCTCCGACCATGCCAGGGGTGATGTTTGGAGCTGAAGTTCGTTAATGGTCGTTATCTTTTGTGTATCTTCTGTGCTACCCCCAATCTGTTGAGATAAGCTCATCAGTGAGTGAGTGAAACAGGGCCCTGAAAAGAAACTTCAATTCTTTTTCCCCTGGACAAAGGGCAAACAAAACCCCTGACTAAAGTTACATTAAAAGAAATTTAAACCTTGCATCATTTCCAACAACTTGACCAGCACGTTTTGTGTGTCCAGCTGAGAAGCAAGGTGGCAGCAGCAGCTTAAAATGTTCCTCCCTTGGTGCATAAAGGTTGGAATTTTTCCTCTCTCCTGAGCCTGCAGAACCTCGCAACCAACCACAAAAAGTTCAGGGGTGTCAGAGGGAAGATCTATGCTCTGATCTGGAGGGATGTCCCATCAGAGCTCTATTAGTTGCCAAGAAATTACTTTTGCAGAAGTAGAGATCTCATGCAGCTCCTAAAAGAATTGGCTGGAGGGACACAGAATGACCTGACTGTGCTCGGAGAGGTTTCCTGGAACAGGGGCTGAGATGCCATGGTGAGGAGTGTGCTGGAAATACACAGGCACTGCCAGCAAACCAGGGAGTTTAATTGGGTTTGAATCCTTCTTGTGCAGGAGGCGAAGCGCAGATTCCTGGCTGGCTGAACAGCCACTGAGCGCAGCGCCTCCGGCTCTTCTGCCCTGGCTCTGGGCTCTGAAATCAGCAATGAGTTCTCACTTTCCATGGGCGACCCTCCCTGCATCCATCTGCTCAGTTTGGGCTGTAAATTCCTCAGTGCCTGCCTTGGATGAGGCGTTTCCAAGGCAGGGTGGGCCTGTCTGGCCTCGCACAAATCGCGCTGATGGGGGTCAGAACTGATCCTGGTTATTTCAAAAACTTCTGTTCCCACTTTGGTTCCTTTCCTAAATGCAGGTGGTTTCCTGCTCTCCCTGGGGTACTCAGCTGCCTGTGGGAGTTGGGGGGATTGGGGACACTTTGTTGTCACCTAAAAAAACAGTGTATGTGAGCCCCCCATGGAGCAGTCCTCAGCTCGAGGGATGAGAACAGAAAGCAGAGTTAATAAAGTGGTGTTTGGGTGGTTTTGTATGAATTTGGGCATTATGACAGACAAGCTCATTGTAGTCCTTTCAAACTCATTTGAAACTCCATGGAGTTACATCACATGTGAAAGGAGTGAGAGGGATTTGTCTTTACAAACAAACTGTGGGGCTGCTGATAGGTAAAGATAGATCCTGAGAGATGAGAAGCAAAGGAGGGAACCATAAATTCCATAGGAAAAGAAAAAAGGGGGATTTGCATTAGAAGGGGTCTGTATTGGGCGATTCAGGGAGTCTGCACCTCTCAAGTACCTCAGCCAGTGGGGAAAGAGAGAGGGAAATGCGGCCAGGGAACTGGGATATAAAGGAGGCTGCGCCCTCTAACAACTGGAGAGACCCCAGGGCAATGCCCCATGGCCTCTCCCTCTATTCGAATAAAGTAACAGGACTCCTCTATCTCCTTTTGGACATAAACCGCGGGTGTTTGTGGGTCCATTTTCCTGACACCTGAGAGTCCCATCCCATGTGAGGGTCTCGTTAGCAGTCCTGGAATTTGAAATAGAAAACTATTTCGGAGAACATTCTCCATGTAAGTTTTGATCTTGGTGTTGGATAAACTAATTCCACCTTTCCAGGTGGTTAGCACTTATTTTGAAGAAGGATTTGTTTATTTCTGGGGGTGTAGAGGGTCTGCAAGCCCATATTGGCTTCAAAAAGCCAAAGCTGGGAGCACAAACACCCCAAGGGCTGAGATTTCTTCTCTTTTCAAGGGGTAACTTCTTTAGTTTCCTTATACAGAAGCTCAAAATACATCAGATCTCTATCAAAACAGAGAAATGGATCATTTAAAATCCTGGAATGGTTTGGGTTGGAAAGGACCTTAAATCCCACCCAGTGCCACCCCTGCCATGGGCAGGGACACCTCCCGTTGTCCCAGGGTGCTCCAACTTGGCCTTGGGCACTTCCAGGGATCCAGGGGCAGCCACAGCCTCTCTGGGCACCCTGTGCCAGAGCCAAACAATCCTTGAGTCTTCTCATTTTTGGGAACGTGGAGCTTGGAGAGTTAATAGTTTTTCCCTTGAGTCATCCCTCAGCTGCTGCTGCCGCCACACTGATTCCTTGCCCTCAACTTTGTGGTGGATGAGGCCCCATTTTTTAAAAAGCAAAAGCAATTCTACTGTAGTCGCCGTGATTTAAAGCTTTGTTCCATGCTAAAACAGAAAAAACTTGTGAAAATTTAGGTGCTGCACCAGCTTTTACAACAAGGAGGATTTAGGCTTGTACTTCCCATTGACTTTTGGTGGTGTTGTTGACTGAAGTTTTCTTGAGAGAAGTTCTGGGCTTGGCTGGGAATGACCAGAGCTCCCCCAGGGCAAAGGGTGAAACCACAGAGGGTCAGGAGGGCCACACAACATAAAATTCCCAAAGTGTCCAAGGCCAGGCTGGAGCATCCTAGGATAGTGGGAGGTGTCCCTGCCCATGGCAGGGGTGGCACTGGATGGGATTTAATGTCCCTTCCAACACAAAATACTCCAGTATTCCATGATAAATCCTCCCTCCAAGGTCTCCAGTGTTGGACAAGTCAAATCTACTTCTCTGCTGTGTTCCAGCGTCTCAGAGAGAGCATCCAGAAATGAGCAGAAACTCCATCAGTGTGGAGGTGAACACCAAATCGTACCCTTCCACTCTGGAAAGTTTTTGCCTGGCAATAAAAATGAGCTCAGGAGAATCGCTAAGTAATTTCAAGTACCATAAAGTAGCTGTTGGGAATAAAAAGTGTCGTAACTGCAAAAGCATCAGCCCAGTTTCTGCAGGAATGAGTTATTATCATTAATTATCACTCTATTTTATAGTTATTGCCTGTAATTTCAGACTTTAAATACTCCAAAGCATAAACAATGCTAATTTAATTACAGTGGGAGAGTTGTAAAAATTTGCATGTGGAGGAAGAAATCGTTAATAAAGTTTATTCCAAGAGAAACTTAAAATAATAATTAGCATTTGTTGGCATTTTTAGTGTGATGGAATTAAGCATCATTTCTTAGCTTGGGCACCAGCTATTATGTATATTTGTTTATCATCACCTAGAGAGGGAGGGTTGTGGAGAGAGCTGCATGACCTGTGAGTGCTGAGCAGCACAAAAACCATCCCTCTGGTGTAAATCCCTTCCATCAGATTCACTCCCCTCTTTGTGTCCAAGCACAGCATTGGAAAAACCATTCTTGGGAACGGGAAAATCCAGATCTTGATCCTGCTGCTGAAAGTATTTCCACAGAAAGGTGAAATGTGCCTCCGGGCACGAGCAGGAGAGGGAAATTGCATTTCCTCTCATTTATGCCATTGTTTTCCTTAATTTCATAATGATCTCCTGTCCTCTGTCAGGAACAACTCCTGTAAGTCATGTTTCATCTTTGTCAGTGGGATGGTCACTTACATCTATGCTAGGAATTAGTAAAGTGGTTAATTAGTGCAGGGCAGTGAGCAAGAGCACCACAGCACCCTGTTGGAAACACAGAGAGTTGCCAAGGAGTTGTTTTGTTCCCGTTTGTGTTACAGTCAGAGGCCTGTTTATGTACAAAAATATCTGTTTAATGTGGATCTTTGTAATTTAACATTAATTTAGGGGCTGGCTGTATCCTTTTTTTTCTTTTTCCCCTCCCTTATTTTTTATCTGTTTTTCTTTAGCTAATTCTCCAAGCATTTCAGGTCACAGAACACAGTCACAGCCCACAGATAAGTAAAATTCCTGGGACTGGAGTTCCCAGCTCTGAAATCTGCCCCTCTGCTCCAGATCATCTGTATTGGTGTGGAGGAACATAAATCCAGCTCTAGGGAATGACTCCTGCATCCCCAGGGATGCCACACAACCCCTCTGCCACCACCTCCGTGGCCCCAAACACAGGGAGTGTGTGCTCCAGTCCTGCCTTCCACGCGCCTCCCATTCTTTACAGCGCGGGGTTTCTGTCCCTGCTCGCTTCGGGAGTGATTTTTTGGTGGTTAAAAGTAAATCACCGGAGGGCACAGAGGATTTTCTGTACATGGAGCAGAGCCTGAGTGGCAGAGCAGGCAGAGCTGCTGAGGCTGCACTTCTGGAGCCTGAGAGACGCCGGCGTGGCCTCATCGGCTCTGGTCAAACTCCAGCTCCTCAAAGGTTTTTTTGGAGTGAGGGGCCCAAAACTGACCCAGAATTTGAGGAGTGGCCTCAGCAGTGCCCAGGACAAGGGATGGTCAGGGCTCTGCTCCCGTGGCTGCTCTGGGGCTGGTACAGCCCTGCTGCCCTTGGCCTTTTTGCCCACCTGGGCTCATTTGCAGCACCCCCAGGTCTTTTTCCAGATTTCCATCTGTCACAGGAAGAATAAACTTCCGACAAAGGTTGTTGAAGAAGCCCTTCTGCCATGTGTGAGGGGCAGAAAAACTCATTTGTGTATTTAAACTCCTTCACAGAAAGAAGTTTAAACAGAGGTAAATCTTTCCTTAACCTCAGTTTTTGGGAAAAGTTTAAATTTAAGGAATTACTTTGTCCCTCAAGTTCCAGTGATGGCAAATCAGGTCTGTTTGTAAAAATAAATTCTTTATGAAGCAGACAAGAGATAACAGGCAAAAGATCTTAATCCGAATTCCTCCCTACACGGTACAAAACCAAAGAACTACCAGCAGATTACAGCAGAACATAAACCAGTGCACGATACAAGGTGCCTGTATTAAAGTTGGCAAAATAAACAGTATTGATTAGGAATTGAATGTAACTTACCACCAAAACAAGGATGATGTGCACAGATTCCTTCACTTAATCCCTTGGAAATAACTGAAATACGTGTCCCCACTCATGGAAGAAACTCCACACGTTCCCAGGAATTAGTTTTAATTTCTTTTCATCTCCAGAGCATCAAAAGACTCTCGTTCCATGGCACACCCTCCGCAGAGATGATAAACTTGAATTACCCACTTAGGAACAATGTAGTGCCAGTCTGATTCTTGTAGGTATTTCCAAGGTAATTTTCACCTCTGCCACTAATTCCGTGTCACAGCTTGTCCCTGTCTGCGGTACCTAATGGCTTTGGAATGGAAATGAGCTTTAAGTGGCTGTTAACAGAAATTGGCTTTGAACCCATCAGCTGGAGATCAAAGACCCCTGAGCTCTCCGGGCCTTACAAGCAAGACTTTTTTTCTGAATATAGATATAGATAGTTACACAGTGTAAAATGTAATTATTAGCTTTATTTGTCTTTTATTCTTGTTTATACCCCGTGTTTCCAAGTCGGGAAACCATGGAGTGGGCTCTTTCTGGCTTTTCCTGCTGCCTCTTCACAACTTGGTCGAGGATTGATGTTTTGGGGGACACTGGCCACTGCTCAGGTGGGGTCTTGGCTGTGTTCCTGCTCTTCCAGGAGCTCACATGGAGTCAGGCACAGCCTGTCTCTGCATGTCCACCTGGACGGCTCAGGGCTGCAAAGAACACTCTAATTCCACTTGGCAAAGCAGTGCAAATGCTCAGCTTGGGGATGGATCCCTAAATGCACACCAGGGTCTTGTTCTTTATATTGCAGGTCATTATTCGGGATTCAGAATGTGGAAATTGCCTGTGAAACCTGTGGAGATTGCCCAGAGAAGCTACGGAAGTGTCCAAGGCCAGGCTGGAATAACCTGGGACAGTGGAAAGTGTCCCTGCCGTGGCAAGGGGAGCTGGATGAGGATTAAAATCCCTCCCAACCCAAACCATGCCAGAGCTCTCTGATTCTGTGAAATCACCCCTTGCGGAGCCGTTCCAGTGCAATCTCAGAGATGAATCCTCGCAGAGATTTCCATGTCCTGACCCTCTGCCGACATCAGCATCTCGCCCTGTCCCAGAACATATTCCTGCAAATGGATTTGGATCATCTGTTTACAAATCTGCTGCAGGGCTGGACTGGGACGCCACAGGACATCCTGTAAGAATTCAGCTGGCACTGAAGCGGCAGTGGGGACACAATCCCTGCCTGACACAGCCTCCAGCTCCAGGATCCAGTGTCCAGCCTGGACAGGGAGCAGGAGCTCAAGTGCTCTCCGTTCTCCCTCCTCCGGGAAAATGCACATTCCTTACTCCCCCTTGGCTGGAGGGGACCTGAGGGTGGCCTTTTTTACAAAGCAGTATTGATCTTTGCCAATCACACGTGGCTCAGTCACCTCTGTGGTGGCTCTGGGGTTGCTGACGTGCAGCTCTTGCAGCCCCAGGAGGTGACAAATGAGGGAAGGTGGCTGTGTCACACCCCTGACAAGATCCACTGTCATTTCATTGCCAAATAGGTTTTTTTTTTTAGTTCTATGTTTTTTTTGAGGAGGCAGGAGATTGCAAAGGCAGATCCAGCAGCCTGTGTTTATTATTTACATGCTTCGTGGTAAAAGCTGAGCTGCCAAATTCAAACAAGGGACAGGATTGCCTTGGAAATTAATACAGAAGTTGGTTTTTTTGGCTGTCAGGTCTGTCTGGTTTCCTGTCATTTTTTGCATTATTCAGAGCATCAGTTCGGGCTTGGGGAGGGGTGGGAGGGAGCACTGCTGGAGCTGTGCGTGGTCTGTGCCCACAGCAGCCACCTGCGTAATGAGGGACCAATGCCGGCATTTCAGTGTTCAATACATTTTAAAAGTAAATGATTACTTAGGTTTTTTCGCTGCTGTGATGTTATACCTGGGGTTCTTTGGCCATGTTCGAGGTCCTCTGTTAATCTGCTTTCATTTCCCTTCTTTTTGGCATAAGTAGTGCCAAAAAGATGAGTGCAGTGTCTGTCCCTGCTGCTTTGCTGACATGACAGAAATGAGATTTATCCACTCCGAGACTTCCAGAAGTATCCAGGTCAAACAGTATTAAAATTGTCAGGAGGAAAAGAAACAACCACAGTTCATTAATACTTTAATTTGTAGGTGAGAGGTGTAGGTATGATAATGTTTAATTTTCATCACTCCTTACGAGCTCAAGTAAAATAGAGGAAAAATTGCTTAGGAGTAGGAACAAGTGCTCTGGGATGTGAATTCATTATTAAGTGTTTCATTATAATTTGTTTATTCTTCCTGCGTTCCTTTGGTAAATTATTAAAGTGATTTGAACTCGGTTTTTAGCACATTCACTTCTTATAATTGTTAATAGAGGATGTAACCCCTTGGATTTGTTTAACAACAAACAAAAGGTAGTAAATGGAACAGAAATGTTTTGATGCCGAATGATGCCAAATCCAAGACAGATTTTGTTATCTTCATTATTTTTTTAAGAAAAATCAGTATTTCAGGAAGAAAAAGCTGCCTGCAGCCACAGGAAAAATGAATTTGAATATGCTTTTCAAGCACTGTGGAGCAGGAGTTGGGCTGTAAGAGGGGTCTGTGTGTGAGGGGGATTTAGGATCAGGTGGGTGCAACCCAGAGCCTGATGGGAGAAAAAGGGAGAAAATGGGAATATTGAGATGTCTAAGGAACAAAATCCTGTGGTCACTTGCACAAGATGGACAAAAATAGGCTGAGGGAACCAAATTCCATCTGAATTTCAAGTCACCAGGTGGCCTGGAAGGATAAATGTAGATTTTTAGTTTAGAATACTACGAAAAATCACCTGAGGGCTTTAATCCCTGTGATAAACACCCAGGGAATTCGATCACCTGCCGGGTCCTTCACACCCCGCCACTGCCCCGGGATGTGGCTGTGCAAATTCCCAGCCTCCTGATTATCCAATGCTTTGGAGCTGTCCAGCCACTGGATAAATGCTGCTCTTTGGGTTTCAATTTTTCTAATTTTTCTCCTTAGGAATATTGTGCAAATCCAGCCTTGTCCCCAAAGCATGGCCTGGGTTTATGGTATTTTTAATGCAATATTTCATGCTGGTTTCCCAAAATTGATGTTTTTCACCCTCACCAAAACCAGAAAAATCGATGCAAGAGCCCACAACGGACAAACCGCTGGCAATAAAGCAGAATATCCACGCTGGGGAGAGCAAACTGTCAATAAGAACATAGATTTTTCTTTCAGGTTGGCAACAACCACAACAAATTGCAAAGTTATGAGCAGCCATTGGTTGTTTTTTTCTCCTTCTTTTCTCATGGCATCCCTGGACTCTCAAATTAACGACGGGAAGAGGTGTCACAGGAGCACCAAAACTGGAGGGTATCAGGTGGGGGAAAATGTTGATTTAAACATGATCATGCTCATTTTTGAGCTTTAAAAATTTTAAAAAGGAGACTTTTTTGTTCAAAATCTCCAAATATCTGCAATTTTTTGGTTGACTTCAGTTAAAACTGTTGAAATACCCAGTTATTTTGGAAATAAAAAATGTTTGCATTTTTTTTCCAACCTCTCAGCCAAGTGTGACACCTTGGCAGTGAATATGAAATGAAGTTGCGTTATCCATAGATTTTATTTTTTTCTTAATTTCCTTTCAGTCCTGTAGGATTTACTGACCTGGGGCAGAGCACACCATGGACCTGCACCCAGAGCAACCCAGAGAGCTCTGCCAGGAGAGTTCCCTTCCCAATTCCCTGATCAATCAGAACAATAAAAATAAAAATCAGAGTTAATATCCCCCATTTCCTTTTATTTTTTTCCCCAGTTGCAACAAGGATCCTTGGGACCTTAATCCTGGCTCTTGGTTTTCGGAGCCTGTTTAAGGCTGGGTGGTAATTCACTGGTTTTGCCCCAAAACTGTGACAGGAGGTGCTGGGTTTGGAGCAGAGATGGAGCAAAATTCAGGATATTGGCATTTTTAAAGCCATAAAATTGGTCCCCCTGGGTGAGAAGCCCAAATCTATTTTTTTTTTCCCCAGAAAAATCATCCTTTCCCCAGAGCTGTTTTTTCCCCAAAATTAAAGACTTTGACTCACAGGGACTTTTCTCCAGGTCTTTTGCCTCTGTTCCTGTTTTTCCCCATGTGCTGCTACCATATCCCAACCTATCTTGGTGCAACATCTGTCCTGGGAAGAGTGGAAAGGAAATTCCTGGAATTACAGTTTTCAGCCTGGAAGAGGACATGAGATTTTAGTGAAGGACTCCATGGAGTGGAGCCCAGCATGAGGAATGGACTAAAATATCGGTTTCCCTGCCTGTTTACAGTCCCACCATAAAATCAAAAATCCTTCATAAAAAGATCTCCTGGAGCAACATTTGGAACAGAGGAGGGAGGAAAAGATTGTTTATTAAGCAGATGCTGTGAATTTAATATGGTAACATCATTGCCACCCAGGATTTTATTAAGGATATCTTCTTATCTAGAAATTTATTGTGTCTGTATCCACTCTTATTTAATCCTGATTTCAAAAAAGAAACAATTAATGAGCCATTATCTGGGAAGTGAAGGGGGAAGTGATTTAAATCAAAGCATCAAAGGCAAACACAGATCAGGAGAATGTTGCTTTTTGTCTTTTTTTTTTAATACTCTAACAAAGAAAAATTTAGAGAGGAACCAGCTTTAGGGACTGAACTCTGCTGGGGTTCTTATCACAAATTGTTTCAGTTTTCAGCCTGACAGAGGAGGTTTAGGTGAGATTTTAGGAAGGAATTCCTGGCTGGGAGGGCGGGGAGGGGCTGGGATGGAATTCCCAGAGCAGCTGTGGCTGCCCCTGGATCCCTGGCAGTGCCCAAGGCCAGGCTGGAGCACCCTGGGACAGCGGGAGGTGTCCCTGCCCGTGGCAGGGGTGGCACTGGGTGGGCTTTGAGGTCCCTTCCCACCCAACCCATTCCAGGATTCTGTGGGAAGGGAAAGTCTCCCAGTCTGAAGAAGTCTCACACATCCCGGGTACCTCTGGTGAGCCACCTCAGGCTGCCACTTCCCACGGACCTCGGGTGTCTGGGTGCAAACTGGGACCCCTCTGAGACCTGGAGATAAATCCCAAACTCACCCAGCCACGGCCGAGCGGGGTCTGTAGCTCAGGCGTGTTTCCTGTGCTGCTGTTGAGGGACTCCTGCTCTGGGTGTCACCTGCCCGCACGGGGCCCTACAGCCCCGCAGACCTGAGCTGGGGCCTCCACGCTGGGCTTTGCTTTCCTGCTTGGATTTGTCTGAAATAGAAGCTAAAACCTGCCTTGGGATGGACAAAGGGAGCTGGGAAGGTCAGATCCCAGCACGGGGCACTCCTGGTTCCCTCAGCCTTTGCTGATAAGTTTGGAAAGTACAGATAAAGTCCAGGGGGCGTATTCAGAGCAGCTCGTTTTTTGCTCATCCTGTCACGTTGTGACCTCTCTTCTCTCCCAGAAATAGCCCCAGCCTTGGGTCAAGGATGGATTTTTGGGTGAGGAAACAGCGACCTGCAGCTTGCAAAACTCCTCCAGACCCTCAGTCCTAAGTGGAAGATTATTCCTCTGTAATTCCTGTGCCTGGCATGAAGCCCTCCCTGAGATATTCATCATGATATTATGAAAAATTAAATTAATCCATGAATGAAGCCCTGGTTTGCTACTGCTGCCTTTCCACCTTCCCTGGCAGAGCTTTCAGGGTGTTACAGATGTGTGGCCCAGGGGCTGAATCCATCCTTCCAGCACTCCCTTCATCCTCAGAGCTCTCCCTTGCCTTGCCACCCCCCAGAAATGTGTTAAATCTTGGTTTATAGCATTTTCTGACCTTGCAAACCCTGCAAACGAGGGGCAAGGCTGTAAGAAGGAACATGTAGGTAACATATATGTCATTACACCCCATTGCAGCAGGGAAGAAAAAACAGCAGCTCTTCTGGTGAATGAATCATTAAGTTTTTATTTCACTTAGAACTTGTGGCTGTCCAAAAAGATGTGGATAAATTCTCTTCAGTAAACATCTTAAAAATTGACTTTTTTTGTGGGTTTCAACAGCTAAAAAAAATAGTTTCTGTTCTCTGGAAGAAAAATACGAGGCAACAAAAAGCTGGAATCCCAACACTGAGATGCTTTGAGATTTTCCTGTTTGATGTTTACACACCTCAACTCTTTTGTAACAGTTTGAAGTGGCAAAAAATTTTCTTTTTTACTTTGAGAGTGTGGTAACTTTTATTCCCTTAAAAAAAAAAATAGAAAAGGAAATTTGCCTACACTTTTCAGGGAGAACTTCAGCTCTGCCCTCAGACATGGTGTAACATTACCAGCACCAGGCAACATCGAAGTGCTGCCTCACTGCTGGCAATGCTGATGTATCTATTTATTCAGCCATTATTTAATACAAATGCAGCTCCTGTGTCTGTATTGTTGGAGCTCTCTGGAGGAATTTCAGCAAATTCACAGCCCTTGTTTCCTGAGCATGAATAACAAAACCTCTTCCGTCACTGACTGCTCTGTCTGCTGGAAACCTCTGTGAGAAAAGTAATTTCTTCCCACATCTCATTTCAAGGTAAAGCACTGGCAGCATCCTAAGGGTGTAAACACTGGAGTAAATATTTCAGGTTTTTGTAGCAGAATCTTCCGACTCATTCAGTTCCAGGCCAGAATTCCTTCCCTAGTGAAGATTTTTTGTGAGGCTGCTTCATTCTGAATATTTACCTTGGAACAGATAAGGGGAAATGCCTTTTTTAGGAAAAGAAACCAGATCAAATCAATGGTTCAGAATGTTTCTGTCTCCTTTTCATTGCTGTCTTTGACACCTCAGTGGATTAATGTTCCAGCTTTTGCTCTTTTTCTCCCCTGCTCTTTCTCACGAGTGCAAGATACAATAATTTTATACCCAATACATTGGAGTAGCTCAGGTTCTGTTCAGTGTTATGCTGACCTTTTCAGTATTCAGTATTGTGATTATCTGGTGGTCTTTTCCCTGCTGGAAGGCTGGGGAGGGCTTTAAGCACGAGAATGCAGGGGACAGGCAGAGCAAACAGCAGAACAGATCTCAACGAAGCTGCTGCAATTTGCAAACTGCAGGACACGTCCAAATATTTGCTATTGTCTTTTATCAACTTGCCAAAGAGAACAGGAACTCAGGAATAGACTGCTGTGGAAGGACAGGAAAAATGATGAAGATTGAGGGTTTGATTTATAAGGAGAGATTAAAGTGACAAAGGAGGAATGGCTTGACTAAACAGTTTTTGAACTGGGCTATAAAAGTTGTCTGAGGGCAGGTAAAAGGTACCTGCAACCCCAGGGAAGGGGTGGGTTGAGGGGTCCAAAAGGGGCAGAACTTTCAGTCGGGGATTAAACAGCAGAAAGAAAAATTAGAGAGGAATAATTCAGGCAAAATGTGAGGGATTTCACTGCACTATTGACTGACTGTCCCTTGTGTGGCGTGAGAGGGGTTTGAGCATCTTCTCGTGTGGCTCTTGATGAGCTGCTGCACCGCTAGTCCTGGCTTGGAGAGACTGCACCGCAAGTCCTGGCTCAAAAGATGTTTCTGGGGTGTCTCACACTCTAAGCCTCCCAGTTGAGAGCTGTAAATGAAATCCATAAATCCAGTTTTCCTCCCTCTTTAATACCCTTTCTGTTTTCAGCTCTGCTGCTGTTCTCAGCCTCTGCATGTAAGAATATTTCCTAGTGCTCATTAATCCACAGACTGGTGTCATTCATGTGCCACTCTTTAAAGCTGTTGTAAGAGGTGAGAAGGAGATAAAAGGGATCTGGTGATGGATTCAAAATTTGCAATCAGGTTTCGTTTGTTCACTGCTGATGGGGAACAGCCCAGCTCCAAACCAGGTGGAATTATCTCTGCTGTTACTCAGGCTGCTGCGTGGAAGGTGCCCACAACAACTGCAGTGCTGATGAAATGACTCCTGAACGTTACAATCCTTCTTCAAACATCCTTAAAAAGTGGTTTGTTTTCCCTGGATGAGAAGCTTGTCCTGAGAAAGGGGCAGGGAAGGGGGTGATTCTCTTCTGTGAGTTTATAACCGCAGTGTCTGCGTGGGAGGAGCTCCCGGAATGGAGGGGTTTGCCCTGTGTGGGACCGGGGATGAGCCTGCCAGGGTTTTGTCACAGGAGCAGAACGTGGGGATGCACCTGCAGCTGAGAGATGTCTGAAAACATTGATTTGATTTGCCTCTCCCCTTGAAAATCCCTTCCTAACCAGAGGCACGATTTATAGGGCTGCTTTTGGGATTGTGGCTGGCAGAAACTTGGCTGTATTTATGGCTGGGGCTCTGGGGCAGGACACCGTGTTCCGTGTGAATCAGTCAGGTGCTGCAGCTGAGCTCAGCCCCACAGTGACACCCACGGGTGCCACCCCACCCCGGGGGTCTTCCCTCTCTGTTTCACCTGCTGACCCCACACCCTCTGCTTGGCCCCACTCACTTTATCCCCCCTTTTCCTCTCCGGCTCAACAATTTGTGTCCCCATACCTTGGGCTCTTTGGGGCCTTCAGAGATGCCATAATTCACTTTTTTAAAGCCAAAACAAGCTGGGGTTGCTCACCTGGGGTGTGACTGAAGGACTGGGCGCTGACCTCCCCTGGTTCCTCAAAAGCATCTCTGAAGGACATAATTTATTTTAAAGGTTTTGTCTACAGTTTTTGAATTGATATTTAATCTGAAATATTCTGCAGCAACCACACTGATCTGGGCAATGTCCATGCTCGTTTCACCCAGGAATTTCTCTCTGTGTTTAAGGAGAGGTGTCCAACTCAGAGTTTGTTGGGCTACACTGTGTGCTGGCAGAGAAATTAGGCCTTGTTGGCTGCAGGTTCTCAGACCCGGAGGTGATCCTGGGATTACAGCCAGGTCACCGGGGATGGACTGAGAGAGCATTGTGGGTTTCTGGACAGTGTCAGCCCTATGAGATGTGATAATTGCAGTTTGTGACCTTGTAAGGTGTTGTTTACCTTTTACCATAATAGGCAATGTCTAGGAAATATTCCAGGTGATTGGGGAACACTGAGGTGAACTCATTCTTGTTTATATGAGGTGATTTCCTGTTTTTCCATTGGTATTTAAGGGAATTTCAGATACGCAATAAAGCTTTTTTCTTCTTGCACCTTTACCATGATGTTGCGGAGTCCCTGCCCATGCGTGAATACTGCAAGAGTTATTTCAGATTATTGCTGTAGGAAATGACTGTGGAGTAATTCCTGCTACAAATACAGGCTCCAGTCCTCCAGCAGGGCATGGAAAAGGCCATGCTAATCTTGCAGGACTTTTATGTCTGTCTATTTTTAAGTCATTGTGTCACTTCCAATTAAAATGTCAGCTTTTACCAGTGTCACATCTGTGTGTTCTCTGGCTCCTTCTGTGCCCTGGTTTTGTGATAGATTTTTAGGATTTACCTGGGCAAAAAGCCCCATTTTTAATGCCTGGCTGGGACTTGCGAAGCTTGGTGCCATCAGGTTTTGGTTTTTTTTAAATTGTGTTTGTTTAATTGTTAGATTTTTACTAAAATCCACTCTTCCAGCCCCTCTGGATGACTCCGTTCTGTGGGACAGCCAGAGGGAATCCAGGGTTGCTCAGCACCTCTGAGCTGGTCCTGGGATTTGTTTTAATGCTCCAAATTATTCATTAGGGCAGAAGTGCTCTGCCAACCAGAGCAGAACAGCAGGGACAACATAAATGATATTTTTTGAGGTGTTTGTTGGTTTTGTGGCTGTTTCTTTGGTTTTTTTCCCAAAGCCTGAGGCACGCTGTGCTTTTAGGATGCTGCCTCCAACAGGATCTGCCTTTAACTGGAAATTTGCTTTATATTATGGAAGAAACTTGCCTGAACAGAAAACAAATCTTGAATTTATGCTCCATCATTAAAGCTGGTCAGGAATTGTTCCATGGGAATACCGATATCTCCAAGTGAAATTAAGGACTTGGAAAAAAAATTAATTGAGAATCAAAGGTTCATTCAAAATTAAAGTTTGTATGGATTTTCAGTTAGAATGAAATTCATCTCTGTCCGTGGGCAGGCAGGTTTAAAGTCCTGCTCTGTGAGTGTTCTTATGGCTCCTTTTATTCGAAGGAATAAAAGCAATTTATCTGCCCTGTGTTGGAGTGGGATGAATCAGCCTGGGAAGGGCCCATTTCTTTTTCTTTCTTTCCCTTTTTAAACTAGTTCTAAAGCCCAGTGAAGAAGTAGCCTGGGTGAAATTCCTCCTTCCTTTGTTCAGCTGAAGTTAGTGGAAAATGGAGATTTTGTAGGTTTGTCCTGACCTAGCAGAGGAATTATTTCATTTGCTGAGTGTTTTGTAGGATAGCAAAGCACCTCCTGGATTGTTTCTATCCACTGCTCACTCCAGTAATATTTGGGATTGAGCAGTGGCCGGTGTGGGGCCATCACCCCCTCACTGGTGGGGAACTGAGGCAGAGAATTGATGTGTCCAAGACTGAAGAGTGAACCCACGCTCAAAACTGGGATTAGACCTTCCCTAAACACTGTTCAGAGGAATAGTAAAACCTGGAATATTAACCACTGATCCTTGAGCAGGGTAAGGGGTTTGTCCTGAGTACAGCAGTCCTGTGTGGGGCCAGGTAAAGTCAGGAAAAAGAAATTCTGAAATGCCAATAAGTCAGGATTAAGCTTTTCCTTCTGGGGAGAGGGGCTGTGGTTTCCTAGGTGGTCCTTGCTGAGCTGGGATGTGCTGTGGAAGCCCTGACAGGGGAGGGGGTTGGCAGCTCCCAAATTTTGTGTCAGCTCAAGTTCCTGCTCCCTGCCCATCAGGATTTAATTCCAAGGCTTGGTCTGGCCCATGTTTTTGGGTATTCATCCATTCCTCTGCTAATGAGAGCCCTCATTCCCTGTAAAATCACCAGCAGTGAAGCTGCTCAGGAAATCCAGCTGCTTGTCTCGTGTCTCCTTGGTGAGAGACGCTGGAGCTGGGATGGAGTGTCAGGGTATTTCCCTGAGCTCAGGCACAGCCAAGTGCAGCTCTGCGGGGTCTGGCTGATGGGGTCACCTTGTGAGGTCTCAACGGGATGGAAAATCTCCCCCCTTGTGGTTTATCATTCATATTTCCTTCTGTATTTACATATTTAGTGGGTCTGTGAGTTCTCTCAAGTAATTCCTAAGTCTCTCTGTAAAACGGGATGTGCAGAGAAGGAGGCAGAGAGGAGGGAGCTCTTACAGGATTGAAGGCAGTTCCTATGGATTAAAAGCAATTCTTGTGGGATTGAAGGAAATTCTTATGAATTGAAAGCAGTTCTTATGGGATTGAAGGAGTTCTTATGGACTGAAGGCAGTTTTTATGGGATTGAAAACAGTTCCTATGGATTGAAGGCAGTTCTTACGGGATTGAAGGAAATTCTTATGGATTTAAGGCAATTCTTATGAACTGCAAACAGTTCTTATGGATTTAAGGCAGTTTTTATGGGATTGAAGGCAGTTCCTATGGATTGGTATCAGTTCTTACGGATTGATGGCCTCCAGTGCTCTGGCAGTTGTCCAATTTTCAGAGCTGGTGTAATTCTGCCCTGGCCCTCGTGAAGCACATCCGGGCTCCCAGCACGGATCCTGCAGAGAGCAATCCATGGAAAATGGGTTGAGCTGAAGCAGAGAGAGCTCAGACCCAGTGCCACAAAAAGATTCATCCTGGCATGTGTGTATCAGGAAAATACAGCAGGGAACCTATTCCTGAAATGCCTCTCCGCACAATCCACATGCCGAGGGATGGATTTGGGAAATGGTACCCCCCACTCTTTGTTTAATTGGCATCAAATCAGCAAATTTGTGTGGGATTATTTGCATGGAATAGGATGGCCTGAAGGCTTCCTGCACACCTTTCAGGAAGAGGAGATTCTTTGGGGAAATAATAACCACACACTCCTTTATTTCACTTGAATCCACACTAGCTTTGTGCATCCTCTTAAAATTTCAGAGCCGGTATTATTTTATCTGCTAACAGCACGTCCTGCTCTGTGTGTATATATTTTAAAAGTCAGATGATAAACCAGGTTTCATCATCTCCAAGTGACAATAGATCTTGTTGGAGGCAAATTTATGGCTATTCCATTTTTGTGCTGGTGTCAGCTAACCTTGGCAAACAGAGCCCCTCTTGCAGTTGGGATGAATCGAATAAATCTTGGCTTTTTCACTTTCTCTTCCTCCTGCTTTTGAAACCTTGTCTCAGACCTTGTCGCCTCCTTTATTCATGGCAGCCAGAGCATCCTGTGGGCTGAAATTCCTTCAAGGACCTGGGGGTAATATTTCACCCCTTTTTTAGCCTTTTTAAAAAATTTATTTCTCTCTCTCGCCTTGATGCATAAAAACCCCATGAACAGTTCTGTGACGGCTTCAGAGGCACTGTTTGGATATTTGTTTATTGTCAGTAATTTCCAGAAGCTGAAAGTAATCTCCGAATGCTTCCATTCCAATGAGGGGTTTGATCAGTAAGAGTCCTTGGTTCATTTTATTTTCTACCACAATCCTGTGGTTCAGCATCTCTGAGGAGCTGTTTGTCTCTGTGCCACCCTCGCAGGAACTCTTCCAGCACAGGCTGAGGGTTCTCCTGCCTCTGGACCCCTTTTTGCTGCCTTTGTAAATCAGTAACAAAATTTACAGGACATCTTTTAAGGCATTTGAGCCGTTGTTTCATTTAATGAAGGGTCTGTAATAAGAGAAGAAGCTAACTCAGAGACGAGTGAAAAAAACCTGTCAAAATTTGGTGGGGTTTTAGTTCTTGGTAAATTGAGGAAAAATCAGAAATTTGGAGTGCATTTTGTGAAAATATTTTTCTTTTTTCAATGCTGTCTTTGAAAATTAAAAATAAGTGATGGGTTTAAAAGCTTACATTTTGGAATCACAGAACCCTGGAACGGGTTGGGTTGGAAGGTTGGAACCCTAAAGCCCATCCAGTTCCCCTATCCCAGGTTGCTCCAAGCAACGAAATGTCAGAAATTAATTTTGAATGCATCTACCCTTAAAAAAACCCCAAACTTGTGTTTCCAAGCATTTGGCTTTAATTGCAGGAGCTCTGGCCTTGCTCTGGCTGAACCTTTAAGGTTTTACTGGAAATGACCTGGGAACCAAGAGCGGAATCCTCCAGCCCCTGCTCCCCCAGAATCTCCTCTCTGGTATGTCGCACGCGGACACGAAAGGAACACAGACACTCGCTCTGAGAGAGAGAGGAAGCCCACCGGAAGCCGGAAAAGCCTCTCGGCTGGGGGGTCTCGTTTATTTTACAGACCTTTAGAAAACCTCACTGACTGGATAGTGAAATTACCACCCTTCAAATACATAGGTCCAAGGAGAGATCTATCAAATGTCTCCGCCTTGGGAGAAGGAATGAAAACATCTTAGCAGTTAGATGCAGTATTCACGCATGGGCAGGGACTCCGCAACATCATGGTAAAGGTGCAAGAAGAAAAAAGCTTTATTGCGTCTCTGAAATTCCCTTAAATACCAATGGAAAAACAGGAAATCACCTCATATAAACAAAAATGAGTTCACCTCAGTGTTCCCCAATCACCTGGAATATTTCCTAGACATTGCCTATTATGGTAAAAGGTAAACAACACCTTACAAGGTCACAAACTGCAATTATCACATCTCATAGGGCTGACACTGTCCAGAAACCCACAATCCTCTCTCAGTCCATCCCCGGTGACCTGGCTGTAATCCCAGGATCACCTCCGGGTCTGAGAACCTGCAGCCAACAAGGCCTAATTTCTCTTCCAGCACACAGTGTAGCCCAACAGTTAGACATAACATGGCTTATGTTTACAGAACAAAGTATGAGAACTTTATTTACAGAATTAAAAACATTGAAGAACTGTGAAAAGCAAGGCAACACTGGTGGGTCTGTCTCATTAATCCCAAATTTCCACTCAAACCTGCCCAAGAATGTGGAATTACACGTAAATAAACTCCTTCACTGCAAAAGCAGCTTTCAAGCTATGGAATTATATTATAAATAGAAAAATAAAAGAAAATGCCAAGATCTGGAGGTGTTTCTATGGATGTGGTGCCACTTTATGGCAGCAGGTTTAGCTGGATATTAAATATTATTGATTTTTATTAAACCAAAATCCCCTAGGTGAGAATTTGGTTGTTTTCCTTCCTCTGACAAAGCTTTACAAAAGACCTGGAGGTACCAGCTCAGTTCAGATGTTTGGTCTTTCCAGTACAAAAAAAAAAAAAAAAAAAAAA